>PVKV010018299.1:0-45243 GCA_004027835.1 Alouatta palliata
CGCGATCTTGGCTCACCGCAACCTCTGCCTCCTGGGTTCAAGCAATTCTCCTGCCTCAGCCTCCCCAGTAGCTGGGACTACAGGCATGCGCCACCATGCCCAGCTAATTTTTGTATTTTTAGTAGGGACGGGGTTTCACCATGTTGACCAGGATGGTCTCGATCTCTTGACTTCGTGATCCACCCCCCTCGGCCTCCCAAAGTGCTGGGATTACAGGCGTGAGCCACCACGCCCGGCCTATTGTATGTTTTTCAAGACTCCAGTTTGTTTGTATGTATGTTTGTTCAATAAAGAGGTTAGATTCAGTTGAAATTTCTTTTAGCATGAGATTTATGTCATCATTGACAAGTTGCCTCACCAAATGGCATACCTGGTATAAGAAAAGTAGTAGGAAATGTCCATCAGTTTATCTCACATAATGTATTTAGGTGTGTCATAATATTCTAATAATTTTAGTTAATCTGTTGTTAATTATGTTAATGTACATTCAGGATGAATGAAAATATTTACAGAAAGATTTATGTTTTATTTTGAATTATAGAGTATTTCACGTCTTTATTAGTTTTACATTTTAAAGAAAATCATATTTTTGAAAGTGTTTCCTTCAGTCTTGTTGCCATCATAAATTTCATTCTTAGAAACACTTAGTGTAAACTTAGCCTACATGTTTCTACTGCATTATAAATCATGTCTGCTGATACATTTAGTTTACCAACCTGGAATATGTAAAGGATAGAAGTGCATTATATTTCCTTTCAAAAACACTGACTTTGTCATCTAGGTTTAATTTTAAATTGTCACTGAATTTGGATATATCTTTGACTACCTGCTTTATAAAGACTGGATATTAATTTTTATAAGTCATTCATTATCTTTAATTAACTTCCATGTTTAAAGAGGTATCAGTAAATAGTTCTGTTCTCCCATACCTGTTTGAGCAAAAACATGCATAAAGGGCAATAATTCTGGACCATGAGTAGTGTACCATTGACCTTTGAAAAACAGGGGTTTGAACTACCTGGATCCACTTATATGAAATTTTTTTTCAATAAATATATTGGAAAAGATTTTGGAGTTTTTAACAATCTGGAAAAACTCACAGATGAATCATGTGACCTAGAAATACCTAAAAATTAGGAAAAATTTAGCTACGTCATGAGTTTATAAAATATGTGTAGATACTAGTCTATTTTATAATTTACTACCATAAAATATACACAAATTTATTATAAAAAGTTAATATTTATCAAAACTTACACGGATATTTACAGACCATACAAGGCACCATTTGCAGCTGAGAGAAATGTAAACAAATGTGAAGATGCACTGTTAAATTACAACCGCATTAAATGTATACTATAATACATACCATACTACTACTGTGTAACCACCTCCTGTTGCTCTTATGGTGAGCTCAAGTTTTGCAAGTGTCTGCCTAAAACACCCTGTGACATTAGTTACCTCTGCATGAGTAGTTTGTCTCCTCAGTAAATTAAGTATTATGGTAAAAAGTAATTCTTTAGGATTCTTGTGCATTTTTTATTTTGTTTAGTGGAATACCATAAACCTTGACAAGCTGAAACTGCAGTATTTATTATGGGTTCAGGATTACTACAAGAAAGGCATTTTTATAGGTAGAGTCTAATGTGATTCTAGAAAAAGTGAGGTCATTATATGACATATATTACAATGTAAAGCAAAAGGAAAGTGAAGGATCTAAAGTTGGAGAATTTAAGGCCAGCAAAGGATGGTTTGATAATTTTAGGAGAAGGTTTGGTTTTCAACATGTCAAAGTAACAGAATAAGTAGGTTTTTATTGACCAAGAGGCAGTAGATGAATTCCAAGACGCCATGAAGAAAATTATTGAGGAGAAAGGACTTCTGCCTGAATAGATATTTAATACGGACAAAAATGCCCTGTACTGGGTATAAAATGCCACAGAGGACATGTAGTAGTAAGGAAGAAAAGTTAGCACTAGGATTCAGGAAGGAAGCAGTTGGCTAGCGCTACTGTTTTGTGCAAATGCAGTCAGGTATGTGATCAGTACTGCTGTTATCTATAAAGCTGAGCCTTTATTAACCTCTGAGCCTTGAAGGAAAAAGATAAACACAAGCTGCCAGTCTTTTGTTTGTAAAAAATAATGACTGCATAAGGATGCTTTTTCTGAATTAGTTTCATTGATGCTTTGTCCCTGAAGTCAGGAAGTACCTTGCCAGTGAAGGACTGCATTTTAAAATTCTTTTGATATTGTATAATGCCTCAGGCCACCCAGAACCTCATCAGTTCAACACCTGAAGATGCCAGAGTGGCCTACTTGCCCCCAAACACAATGTCTCTAATTCTTCATCTAGATTACAAGTCATATGGACCTTTAACTCTTCACACACAGTACTCTATAAAAAGGATTGTCAATGCTATGGAAGAGAACCCCAACAGAGAACATCATAAAGGTCTGGAAGGATTACCCCATTGAGGATGTATCATTGTTATAGACAAAGCCATGAAAGCCATCCAATCAAAAACAATAAATTTCTGCCAGAGAAGACTATGTTGTGCCTAATTTCACAGAATTTATGACAGAGCCAATCAAGGAAATTGTGGACGAGATTGTGGCTATGGCAAAAAAAAAAAAAAAGAAAAAGGTTTTTGTTGCCATTGCATTTGGTGCAAAATTGACAAATGGGATCTAATTAAACTAAAGAGGTTTTGCACAGCAAAAGAAACTATGATCAGAGTGGACAGACAACCTAGAGAATGAGAGAAAAAATTTACAGTCTATCCATCTGACAAAGGGCTAATATCCAGAACCTACAAGGAACTTAAACAAATTTGCAAGAAAAAACAACCCCATCAAAAAGTGGGCTAAGGAGCTGAACAGACACTTCTCAAAAGAAGACATTTATTCAGCCAACAAACATGAAAAAAAGCTGATCATCACTGATCATTAGAGAAATGCAAATCAAAACCACATTGAGATACCACCTCACAGCAGTTAGAATGGTGATCATTAAAAAATCAGGAAACAACAGATGCTGGAGAAGATGTGGAGAAATAGGAATGCTTTTACACTATTGGTGGGAGTGTAAATTAGTTCAACTATTGTGGAAGACAGTGTGGTGATTCCTCAAGGATCTAGAAATAGAAATACCATTTGACCCAGCAATCTCATTACTGGGTATATACCCAAAGGATTATAAATCATTCTGTTATAA
The DNA here is from genome assembly GCA_004027835.1 of Alouatta palliata. Classification (NCBI taxonomy): domain Eukaryota; kingdom Metazoa; phylum Chordata; class Mammalia; order Primates; family Atelidae; genus Alouatta; species Alouatta palliata. Next base: position 3,214 of record PVKV010018299.1, read on the forward strand.
AGACACTTGCACACGTATGTTTATCACAGCACTATTCACAATAGCAAAGACTTGGAACCAGCTCATATGTCCATGAATGATAGACTGGATAAAGAAAATGTGGTACATATACACCATGGAATACTATGCAGCCATAAAAAGGAAGGAGTTCATGTCCTTTGCAGGGACATGGGTAAAGCTGGAAACCATCATTCTCAGCAAACTAACACAGGAACAGAAAACCAAACACTGTATGTTCTCACTCATAAATGGGAGTTGAATAGTGTGAACACATGGACACAGGGAGGTGAATGTCACACACTGGGGCCTGTTGTGGGGTGGAGTGATAGGGAAGGATAACATTAGGAGAAATACCTAATGTAGATGACGGGTTGATAGGTGCAGTGAACCACCATGGCACATATATACCTATGTAACAAACCTGCATGTTATGCATATGTATCCCAGAACTTAAAGAATAGTAAAAATAAAAATAAATTTTAACCATAAAAAAAGAGGTGGGTGGAAACGTTCCTACATATGAATCTTGGAGATATTCAAGAGCTAACAGACACCACCCTGGAGGAATTGACAAAAGAAGACCTGCTGGAGATGAGTGCTTCCAAAGTAGTGCCAAATAATAAAAAAAGAAGACATGGAAGAAGCAGTGCCAGAAAACAAGTTGCTATTAGACAATCTAGCAGAAGGGTTCTGATATTTCTTTTTTTTTTTTGAGACAGAGTCTCATTCAGTCACCAGGCGCCAGGCTGGAGTGCAGTGGCGCGACCTCTGCTCACTGCAACCTCCGCCACCCGGGTTCGAGCAATTCTCCTGCCTCAGCCTCCTGAGTAGCTGGGACTACAGGCACGTGCCACCATGCCCAGCTAATTTTTTTGTATTTTTAGTAGAGACGGGGTTTCACCATGTTGACCAGGATGGTCTCGATCTCTTGACCTCGTGATCCGCCTGCCTCGGCCTCCCGGGTTCTGATATTTCAAGACTGTTTTTATCTTCTTTTACAACATGGATCCTTGAATGATATGAAACTAAAGCAAATGGTGGAAAGAAGATTAGTACTATATAGAAATATTTTCAGAGAAGTGAAAAAGTAAAAAGATGTTATGATGAATTTCTATAATGTTACCCACACTGTGCCTGCCTCTCCTGCCTCCCCTTCTACCTCCTCCACCTTATCTAACTCTGCCACTCCTGAGACAGCAAGACAAACCCTCCTCTTTCTCCTCCTCAGCCAACTTAACATGTAGATGACAAGGATGAAGTCTTGTATGATGACCAACTTACACGTGATGAATAGTAAATGTATTTTCTCTTATTGTTTTGTATTAACATTCTCTTTACTCTAGTTTACAGTAAGTAATGCATATATTGTAAGAATACAATATATAATATAGAAAATATGTGTTAATCAACTGTTTAAATTATTGGTCAGGCTTCTTGTTAGCAGTAGTTAAGTTTTAGGGTTATCAAAGTTACACATGGATTTTTGACTGTGTGTGAAGGGTTCAGTGATGCCAACCATCACGTTCAAGGGTCAACTATAATTTTAATCATTCAAAAAAGTACAACAATATAGTGTATTCATCCAGTTATATGAAAGATTCAGTTAAGAAAATAAAGCATTGTAATGCTGAAAACAAAAGCCATACCTTTAGCCGTAAGTTTAAAATTAATATTCATTGGTGATATGTGATACCCAGTTAAACAATCAGTTTTAAAATCTCCTAATGATTCATTTAATACTCAAAATAACCAGAATTGACATGTTTGCTTTTGTAGTCATGAAAAATACATAATTACAGAACAGAAGAAATTGAGGAAATTTTCTGTAGAAAACAATCTTTTTTTTTTTTTTTTTTTTTTTTTGCAGATGGTAAAAACAAATAAGAATCTATATAAGAAAAGGCAAAATATTTGGTATAATGATCTGCCTGGCTACTCGTTAGTTATTTCACCCCCACTTTATTTTATATTGCATAGAGATACAGTCATGCCTCAGAATTACTATAAAATACACAACTGTAATTAATAGAAAATTTTTGTTTACAATATATGTATTTGCTTTTTCTTTCACATGATTGCAAATAAATAGCATAATTTAACTTATCCATATAATTTGCATCTGCTGAGAATGTTGCCAAATATAGATACTGAGCAAAGAAATACCACAAAAATGAAATGTGCTAATGGTATTGTAAGTAAAATATTCATATATATACATGATATTTTCAGAACACATTGTTCTCTGTACAATTATTAAAATGATGCAAACAATGTTTCTATCATCTAGATTATGGTAGAAAAGTTAGCATTTTTTCCTTTAAGTATACACTGAGCTGCCAAATTTCAAATTATAAAAAGAATCTCAAGTGTCAGGCTCAGTGCAATAAAGAATAGTTTTCTCCTATAAAACAGCTTAATGGCACAGAGCTTGCATGAGTCATACACATCCAGACCTTGAACTCACTGATGCATTCAGAAGAAGCCAAAGATTAATGTTTAATAAAGAACAGGTCAGCTTTGGCCATTTTAATTGCAGGAAGATGGTTTGCAATCAGTTGGTGCCTTAGGCCATTGTGGTATTCTTGACTATTCCACAAAAGAAATCAATCTTGCTTTTCTAAACTGTTCTGATAATCAGCAGTAGAAGACCAGATTTTTAACCAAATTAGAAGTTATTGTTCAATATTATATTATGTCTTATATTTGCAACTGTTTCTTTTCAAAACACACTCTGGGCTACAAATCCAAGGAGCATTTTTTTATAGCTTGTTTTCTCATTTCAAGGTAATTAATAACACTACTGAAGCCATGTGGCTAAAAATAGCTAACTTTTATTGAGCATATAGTATGTGTCAGCAACTTTTCTAAGAAGTTTAAGATCTACTGATTCATTTAATCTTCACAATGTTCTTTTGAGGTAGATATAGCTAAAGTCCCTATCCTATAAGTGAGAAAACTGAGCACAGGTTGGTTAAGTAACTTGCTTGTATAATAAAAGCTGGAGTCAGGACTCAAATCCAGGTTGTCTGGGTTTAGCGGTCACCCTCCTCATGTAACCTATGCGTGAGATACGTGATTACATATCAAGCAAGTTACCTATTCTTGCTGAGCTCATCTTTCCTTTCAATAAAATGTCAATAATTTTGAGGACTTTTTAATTTAATGATGTAAAGACCGTTTGTATTTGTCAGGGACTTATTGTTGTTGCAATGAGTGGAAGTATACTTATGGTACCTGTAGCCACCCAGGTACAACCTTAAACCATTCTGTGCATGTACACCAGGTGGGAATTAAGTAGAGACTTCATTGCACGGGTAAAAAAAAAAGAGTTCAGAATCCAAAGATGGCGATGAAGCAAACCAAAGATTAATAACAGCACAAAGCAGCTACCCTTTCTAGGCTGGAAGGACACAGGAGATTGGTAGTACTACCTGAGTCAGACAATGGCAAAAGCAGGAAGCCACAAAGGAGACAGCTGTTCTGAGACACCGCTCATTGCAGAGAGAGAGGGGAAGTTATACCCTGTTTCTCCCTTCTTGCCCCTCCTCCCATCTTTACCTGGAAGTCAGCTGACACAGGAGACTGAAAAACAGGACCATCAGCGGCCAGCCCTCCCACCAGAATTCAGAGCAAAGCAGCTGAAAAGTAAGGAATGGATCACAGAATCAAGAAGTACATGGGAAAATCATAACAAAATTGTAAATCCTAACAGATAACAAGTTTTACATCTCGCTCTTTTGTATTTCCTTTCAGTTTTTCTTGAGGACACTTCCTCCACTCTTACACATCTCATCCCATTAATTGTCACATTGCACTGTTAAGATTTGTGTGACTGCCACCTTAGTAAAGTAGGGAAGTTATGGTATATAGCAATCATAGTTTGAGGAGTATCATGATTTATATACAATGTGATAACTTTGACTTTGCTTCCAGTCTCCATATTTAGTATTAAGATTTTTGATGTTTTCTATTTTGTTTTTATTTGTACTAATAATTTTTCATAGAAAGCTAAAGCTTTGCCCCATGGTCTAAGATAGACGTGAGAAGCAATTCAGAAGATAAAAGGAAATCACCTCTAATACTAGATGAAGAATTTGCAGCCAAAGTTTAATTTATAGGTGACAGAAAGAATGTAATGAATTAGATCTTCAGTAGCAGCTTTGTAGTAAATGAGCATGGTTGTTTGTTAATCAACCATTAGTGAAAATCAAGGGCATGTCCTTCAATTTTACTTAAATTATACAGGGGACCACATTATGAATTTCTGGTGTTTTGGCTTGACGAACTTAAGAGATGCATTTCAGTATCCACTTTAAGAGGTCTATAAGTGATGAGGTCAGGACACAGAGAAATTCTAGGCATAAAAGGGCAGGTTCCCAGTGAAAACCCCACCCTCAAGCCAAAAAGCCTGAAACTGCCCCGGAACATGAGAACTCCCTGTTTACCAGCTCAAATGTTGCCTTCTTCTAAACCCATGGCCTCCGCCCTTCCCTATTCTGTACCCATAAAAATCCGAGACTCAGCTGGTGGAATGGACTATGGCTAGATGTTGGAGAGAAGTGGCTTGACTTCAGAGGGACTGCTTGTTGGTATAACTTGAGAGAAGAGTCCCCTTAGAGATAGCCAGGCCCCAGGGGAATATCACCTATCTGCCCCTCCCCTTTTCAGCTCCCTTTCCCACTGAAAGCCACTTTCATCAGCAATAAAATCTCCTGTGTTTACAGTCTTTCTATTCATTCATGCAATCTCCTTTTTCCTGGATGCCAGATAAGCGCTCAGGAGCCACAAGTGTGGATACAAAAGTCTGTCACACTGGCCCTTTGCCCTCACTGGTGGAAGGCAACCGCCTCACACAAAAGGCAAAGGGCCCACTGAGCTGCTCAACACTTAAGCTGTCTGCGGATGTCAGAGGTAAAAGAGCACTGTAACATGCCCCCTGGGGCTCTGGGGGTCACAGGTACCCCCACACGGATGCTGCTGCGGGGCCTGCGTGAAGTTTGCTTCTGCCAGCACCCCAAAGCAGTTGGCTGGTTCCTGCATTCAGTTACTCCAGTTGCTGTACTTACTCACTTGCATGCTCCCTCCTGTAAGGAATTGCGAGCAGCAGGCTGAGTAAACAAGTCACCTCTGTCTCAAGGCTCAGGTCGGGGCCAGGGAAATATCCTGTGTCATTTGTGAAATCTCTATATATTCTATGTTAATACTTCATCATTTATATGTTAGCTATTTTACCTTTACACAGAAAGAAAGAGTCAAAAGTGGATTGCTAGTTGGGTTTCCTGGGAATAGACCCTAAGCCCTAGATTTGAATGCAGGACATTTACTGAGGAGTGCTCTCAGGATCACCACATGTAGGGCACTCAAATGAGCTGGACTGGGTGAAAAGAAGCCTTAGACTGCTATGCAGTCACAACAAAGATCTCAGCTTAGATTGTCAGAAGGCCTGAAGCTGGGCTGAGCACTCAGCTATCCAACACTGGGGCAAAGGAGCTGGACTTGTAAAACTCAACATTAATCGGTCATTAGAGGTAGGCTATTTCCCAGGAAGGGAGTGACCTTTGGCAATGCAGCTAAAGCCGATTTCCAAGAAAATCACAGTTGAGAGATGTTAGCTACCAACACTCCCAGCAGCTAGAGAATGAGGGCTTCGGTTCTCCACAGGGGGCAGGAGTAATAATTTTGGCATTCACTGCAATAGCAACACTCAATATCCCAAAAGTACTACATACTAATGAGAATGTGACTGGCCGAATTAATTAATTGCTATAAATGGTAATTTATGTTTTATCTGTTATTTGGATATCATTTCCTCAATCCCAGGTACAACTGAAGACTGTGGATAGCTATCTAAAATAGCACCCAAAAAAACCCCTGTTTGCTGGTCTTCAGGCCTTTGGGTAATCATCTCTTTTTCATGTGGCCTCGACCTAGGGACACGCTTCTAACAAACAGGGTATGGTAAAATGATGGAATATTTCCAAAATTAGGTTATAAAAAGCTGTGACATCTTTATGGTCCTCTCTGTCCTTGTCTGACTCATTTTGATGAAACCAGCTGCCACATTGTGAGCTGCCTTTTTGAAGAGGCTCACATAGCAATGAACTGAATGAGTGGTCTCTGGCCAAGGATCATAGGGGGACTGAGACTTCCAGTCTGATAGCTGACAAGGAACTAAATTTTTCCAAGAAATACTTAGTAAGATTGGAAGTATATCCTGCCCTAGTTGAACCTGAAGATAACTACAAACTTGGCCGACATCCTACTGTGGCCCTGTGAGAATCCCTGAGTGGGAGAAACCAGATACACCATGCCAAGATTTCTAAACCACAGAAGTTTCACAGTTGTGAAATAGTAGATGCTTTGAGTCACTAACTGTTGGGGTGAATTTTTATGCAGCAATAAATAATTAAGCAGGCATTCTCCATTAGACTTGTTTTGTTTTGTTTTTTTTTCAAGTTCTAACATGGTACCATATCAAAGTCTTGTTAAATTGTATTTCACTTTTATCTCATATTTTACTAATTTTACATGTAATGATATTAAGAAAGTAGGATTCACAAAATTCCTTTCTTGGAATAACATGATAGGAAAAATACAAAATTAAATACTTACGGTGGAAGGGTACACTTGTAAGGTCTCCCTGTAACAGTAAAAGATGGTCATTGCTCTGCAGTAGAGATTTAAAGAATAGGTGCTGTTGAGGGAAGAGACAGTAGCACCTAGAATGGCCAAAAACAAATAATGTTAAGGTGGAAATGTTTTAGTGGAAATCTGTGTACTGCATTATGTTGTCCCTGCAGAAGCTCACACATTTTTGGTTAAGACTACAAAACCTATGCAGTACTTGGTAAAATAATATTTTCTGAAAAATGCTGAAAGGGATTAGTCCTACCTCAGAATTGTGGAGAATCTGAAGTGGTCTTCTAAAGTGAGTGAGGAGAAGCTGACCGAAGAGTCTGACAGTGACATGTTGACATCCATGAGGACCTAGATATTGACTTAAATGTTGTGAGTTTTGTAGGTTCAAAGCTGGAGATTCACACACATAGACAGTAAATTATATTGTAATGGAGACCATTATCTAGAAATGGTGGTAGTCCTGATAATAATACAGTGCTTCTTTCAATATTCACAAAGAATTTATAACTACGCCCAGATGGATGCCACAAGTTTTGAAAATTGAGAAGCTGAAAATTTCCCCCCAAATGGACAAGCAAAGCATTGTAGAAAAGAACCCCTAACGTTAGCTAACTCAGCGGGGAAATACACTTAATCATAAACAGAGATGCTAACTGAAAATTATAAAGCTCTATTTCATTTAACCTGAGTTTTAAATATAATGTTTAGTTCAACTAAATAAGCTCAACATAGTTCTGCACTTCAGAATTGAGAAAAGAAAAAAAGAGCTAATCCATATGATGTTATACTAGCTCCTTCTTTTTCTGTTTCCCAGGAGGTTCTTTTTCAAATTTTGGTAGTTCCTATAATTTTATCCTTAGTTCACATTTTTAGTTGCACTGCTCAAGACTATATTAAAAATCTTCCAATAAGCATTGATGTAGAGGAAAATGCTGAAATAGTTAACATAAACAGAAATTATTAAGGTAATATCCAAGACAGCCAGTGAGGAAATTACACCTAATATGGGAGACAATTTAAATGGAATATCAGAAAAGAGACAGTTTTTCGGGACTGAACAGTTTTAATCTTTAAAATTCTGACTGCAAATGCTATGTTTTCAACAGAACTTTAATATATGAGAATAATGTTTTAATTCAATAACTCACGGCTTACCTAGTTTATACACTTGATACAGAAAGAACAAAGCTCTAAGATTTAAACTTTTATCTCCTATGAACACGCAATCACTTAAATGTATGTGAATTTCTGAATGTCAAGATCTGAAAGATTTCTAAAATAAGGCTTGCTTTTAAAGTGCTATGAGAATAAAATATTTGACTAATAATTGTAAAACAGTGAATAGTTTACCCAAATCAGAAACCATGACCAAGAGGCTAAGAGGATGCTTTAAAATGAAATAACGCAAAGAATTTGGTAGTTATAACAGGCCAAATAATGATAGTGTAGATTGCTCTTATAATTACACTTTCTCTTGATAGATGCGAAAGTAATGATTGTGGTAAAAATGATTTTAAAATAGTAGAAATAAGGCATAACTGGAAACACAGAAACATAAAATTAAGTAAAAGAAAATTTAGGTTAAATGTCTTAAAGCACCTGTGTATACCCCACCATGTCAGCCTATGGAACACTTTTCCAAGGGATATCTTCAAATCCCCTGTGGCTGAGTAATTTAAACATGAAATGAGGAAAGGATTGAAAACTACATTATAGAGAACAACTTCTCTTCAGCAAAGGAATGTATTGAATGACTTAATAACAATCTATGGTGCTGCTGCTGGTATAATTTGCTTGGCACCGTAATGAGACAGGAGGTAAGTTGTGATGAATTCAGAGATCCATGACAGTGTGTGCATATGTATATGAATACCATGTATATACATATAGATAACATGTGTTAACACGTATATATGTATGTGTGTATATATTACAATTTTCTATTTCTTAACTCATTTTAACATTTAAGAATTAATGACCTAAGAAAGAATTTCTTTTTCTTGAGATTAATGTTTCCAGGGAAACATTTTATAAATGTAGGGCTCTTTCTTCCTGCTGAATTTAAATAAAGCAGATATTTAATCTCTTTTCTTGTCTATTTTCCTGAACATCACTATGGTCGGTTCAGCACAGCTAATTTAAGTCACTTCCCTAGTGTCTTCCATTTGTTTCTCTTGAACAATTCTCTTTGAACAATTACAAAAAGAAACAAATGGTACTTTTTGTAATTTCTCTTTAAAAAGTCTTTAAAAATCATAGTAGCAGTTCATCCTGAGGTGAAGGAAAGGATGCCTAGAGGCAAGGCGTCAATGAAACTCCACTTCAAACTGGTCTAGTGAGCAGCCCATGCAGAAACTAATGGGGCCATTTCTCTGCTCAGTGCTCAGCACAACCTACAGAGCTTTTCTTTAGGGCTTAGGTTGAATTGTTCCTTTCCTTCCTCCTTCACATACTTCAAGCTGAAAGCTATGTTTCCTTTGGTGGAACACAGTGCAAGAGGTGAAATCATTAACAGAGATGCAATGTCACTGGCTCCCCAGATCTGTGTCAGCTTTAAGTGCCAAGTGTGGTACCCTTTCATCTTGCACCTAACGATGAGTCCCAATTCTTATAAATTAAAAACTAGACACCAAAAGGTTGCTGTTATTTAATTTTCTATTTTTTTTTTTTACAAAGATGACAATTAGAGAACAATTAATAGTATGTGGACACAGTTGTTCGCCAGTTATGAAAGGAATAAAGAAAGAAAGAGTGTGGGGAAAAGCTTTATCACTTGGTTTCATTGGATCTGCTGTACCAATTTGCTGTCAAACTGAAGCAAAGAATCCAATGATAAGAATAATCTTATCATTGGTGTGAAATACACATACTTAATTTGAATGTAAGTCCAGAGTTAGAAAAATAATATAGTATTCCTGTGTCAAAATGTAATAGTGCCGTCACTAATGTGATATCATTTCAGTATTTCTTGAAAATATCATATTCTTCCAAAGTTGGAATCTACCCAAATCAAAAATAAGTGATTATCAGAATTCTGTTTTTGCTGGTTTTCTTCAGTGTGAATTTTATAGAAAATTTACAGTCAAATGGATGTTGTGTGCTGAGAATCAAAGTTATTTGTCAGATAACTAAAGTCTAAATTTTCATAGCTTTGAAATTATATGGGAAAATGCTTCGAGTTGTAATGGAAAGCTTTTAAGGGGTTGGAGCTGTCTTTGAGTTCTTGACATCATTTTTAAATACTAGCAATATAGCATTCTCCATTTGCATGATTCCCCACTGATCTTTTTAAAACAATCAAGACCAGGTTCATTTTAAGTACATCTAGTTCTTAATTTGTTGACACTCTCAACAATTAATTCTCATTATTCTTTGAGATTCATGTTCCCTTTTACTTAAGTATAATGAGTCATCTAGGATTACATAATAATCACAGAATTTTTCTTTTCTTTTAATTTGCTTAATGCTTAGAAGGATGTCCATTAAAGAGTTTTTGTCACTTTACATGTTCATACATGGCAATCCAGCAGATGAGATTATTATCTAGACATTGAAAGAGACTCTGTTTCCCATTCAAGTTTTCGGTGGTGTTTGTGTGTGTGTGTGTGTGTGTGTGTGTGTGTGTGTGTGTGTTTTATGGTGACAGAGTCTTGCTCTGTCACCCAGGCTCAAGTGCAGTGGTAAGATCTTGGCTCACTGCAATCTCCCCCTCCTGTGTTCAAGCAATTCCCCTGCCTCAACCTCCCAAGTAGCTGGAATTACATGCACATGCCACCACGCCTGGCTAATTTTTGAATTTTTGTAGAGACGGAGTTTCACCATGTTGGCCAGGCTGGCCTTGAACTCCTGACCTTAGGTGATCCGTCTGCCTTAGCCTCCTAAAGTGTTGAGATTACAGGCCTGAGCCACTGTGCCCAGCCTTTGGTGTGGTATTTAAACAACATTTACAGGACAAAAAGAATCAGGCATTTGCATCAGAGAATTTATTCCCCACACCAAAATGGCTAGAGACAACAAAAAAACAAAACAAAATAAAATGGCTGCAGAGGCACTGAGATGGGAATGAAGCCTCATGTTGACATTTTCATCTTAAATCACAAGTGGAAGAATGGTGATAGAGAGGAAGGAGAGCACAGTTGAGTGCAGTACAGGACCATTTAGCAAAAGAATCTGTGGAAGAGACGGTCCTGCTTCTGTAGCTCCAATCCCCTACTTCTGGATGGCTGAGGTCCTGTTGTATTCCACTGCGTGCAGGTGAACAATTGGGGTTTGTCTAGAATGGCTTCAAAAATTGTAATTCATTTCGTTATTGACTACTGCATTCTACTAACTTAGGAAATAGTGCAGATGGCATACTTTAATAATGACTTGATAAAAGAATGAATGATCTCATAGATAAACATGTTCCACTTAAAGAGTTATTTGAGCTTCATGGACTGCTAGAGTGTACACTCTCTGAAAACATAGACAATTTCTGTCTTCTTTACTGAATTACCAATAGCTAATATAATATCCTGGCACATGGTAATGAAATGAAAAAACAAAAATGAAAGGTCAGATGCAATAATTAATACTCATATGATTCACAAAGACAAATATTTGCATGAAGCAGCATTTCTTTCTCCTCAAATGAAAACGTGAGCAGTTTTAAGGTGAAGTGATGTTAAAATAAATATACCATATGAGGGGCAGATGTATTTTTATTTTATAATATATATATCATACTTGGGGGGTACTTGAAAATTGCATGTCATTTTGTTTTTCCAACTCAACTTTTTATCAAAAAAATATATCAAAATTAGAACATAGTCTCACTGTTTATTATAATCATTTCAACATGGGGTGAACAGACATGGGTTTATCATCATTTATCCTATGGATGTATTTATTCTCATACATAAGATATTACTAAATCTGATATATATTTTTAAGAAACTAAATACAGAAAGAAATTACCCCAGAAAAAATAATTATGATAATAAAGTGATATCACTTAGATATAAATAACTTAATTTGAAATTGTTATGTCTCTCATAAAATGGTAAAAAGAAATCAATTCTGTGGAAGGCATTGGAATACTAATATAGCTCACCCTGAAGGCAAAGCAGGCAACCTAAGGAAGATCTCCAACAAATGAGTGGTTTCAAAAGCTGAGCCTTGGTAACTGCAGTCAATTGGCAGCCCTTGCTAAGATGCAAGTTTGGTCTAACAGGAGGGAGTAAGGTTGACTGTTGGAACCAGTGGTAAAATAAGTAAGTAAAGGGCATGGACTTAATCTGGTTTCCAGGAAGTTTTCAAAAAATGAAGCTGGAAAGCAGGCACCAATTGGCTTTCACAGGGCATAGGACAAAACCCAGTAGGCCCCTGTGAAATCTAAGCCTTCTTCCTCCTAATGTAAACAGAAGGCCCAAACTCTTAAGAGAAAAATTAAACTTTCAAACATTTCAGTATAAACTAATAACTGTTTTCCGGGCACTGTTTTCTCTAACTAGGTGAGTAGAAAGTTTTACTAAAGATGTTTTGTAATATTAAAATAACGCTAATAATTTGTAACCTGATTGAATAGCCACCATATGTCAAGTTTATCATAACTACTCTGCACAGATTATCTCATTTATTCCATACAGCAACTTTATGAGAAGGTATTGTCATTCCAATGTTATAGATCAAGAAATTGAAGTTTAGAGAGTTTAAAGACATTGCATATTTCCAAGGTCATACAGATAATTAGTAGCACAGTCGGCATTCCAATGCAGGTGCACTGAGGATGTGGATCACACTGATAATCTTAGGCCTTATTTCAGACTGGGCTTCAGTGCGATCTGCGAATGGTGGGCTGTTGTTTTGGCAGAATACTTGTTGTATACGTTAGGCAAGGATGGGTAGGGTTAGGGAAAAGTAGTTCATAAGGCACCTGGTGAACTTTGATGCTTGTCTCAATTTGATTAATATTATTCTTTTAAAAAATGATTAGTATTATTGGTATTAGCCCTCATTTACTCCTAATTATTATTTGTATTGTTTTGCTACTAAAAATATAATTTGTACCCTTTTAGTCTTCTATAACTTTTTTATTACAAGGCTATGAATATACACTGAGAATACAGATAATCTAAAAAAAAAGATGAGCCTGAAATACACTCTCAGAAGCCTGTAAAACAAAATCAAAGAGGAACTTATTTATAGGACTGATTCAACATGTCGGATTTATCCACCTCCATACATTTTCATTTGGGCCATCTGTAATTCTATTTCTAAAATACTTAATTGCATTTTTTCATTTATAAAATTGGGGGACATTATTCAATTGTGAAACATGGAATTGTAATAATCCCCTCAGTATATACTTAATTTATTTGCTTTATAGTGATGTGTGGCCATATATTGTAGATACCTTCAATCCTAAAAGCATTACCTAGTGACCATTTTCTGTACTTGCATAATGTCAAACAGCTGGATAAAACCAAGAATTTCAGTTACTCTTTTGGAGTTCTTTTTAACTGAGGTCACAAATACTGATATCTGGTCTTTTCAAGGTATGGTAGAAATGGTCAGCTGTACACCAGGACCCTTTTTCCTATCTTCCTGGGCGCAAAGCTTAAATATATTTTCCAGCCTGCTTTGCAGTTGGGTAGGGGTAAATGACTGAATTTCAGCCAATGGAAAATGAGTAGAACAAACTTGTGCCATTTTAATGCCTTGACCATAAGTCTTCCCACATACAGCACTCCATATTTTCCCCTTTCAGTTAACCAGAGTGGTGACCACAACCCCCATCCCAGAGCAAACATGGAAGCCACTTGTTAAAGATGATGGAGGTGTTACCTGCATCTCTCACTGTTTGTGTGGACCATCAGAAAGCGACTTCCTCAACCCTGCCTCCAAATTTCCTGTCATTAAAACTTCCCCATGAGTAATAAACTGTTTTATTTGTTCAGCCTTTACATGTTAGAATTGATTTATTTTCACAGCCCAGGTGACCTACACTCTAGATGAGTGAATATTTTCAATTCTTGAATAATGTTTTCATTTGGTTCATTTTGTTTCAAGGATTGAATTCCATACCAGTTTTTCACTCATTTGAAGAGCATCTCTGGGGACTGTGAGAATGTGCCTTGCAGACCTCCCCCTTAAGGGAATGGACTTAACCTAGGGTTCCAAACTGCATTTGGAAATCCATCACCTCATTTGAGCTGAGCATATGCCTGCCACAGCTACTCACAAACACTGAATGAGTATGGCAGGGATAATAAGGCCAATCTGTTCCTGGAGAACCTGAGCTATCCCCGACAGCCGACTTTGGCTTAAAGACACCACAAAGGCTTTGGCAAACTGAACCTTCCTTAGACAGCAGGGTAGTTTAGGATATGTCCCCTCTATTGTCATCCCCATCTTCCCTTCATTCAGTATTAAACTTGCACGGTGATCTGATGGCTCTTCTAGACTTACTCAGCTGCTCTAGGCTTACCTGGCTCCCTCTCTCTTTTCTTTCACACAGGTATTTTTCCTAATATAAATATTAGGATATTTATTTATTTGCATATAAACATTGACATAGTCCCTTATTGTCAACTGTTTCTCAGAGGACTGAAAGTATTGCTGATCCCATCTATTAACAAAGGGTATGTGCCATTCATTACCTGGATACATTTATTAGTTTCTTAGGGCTGCTGTAACAACACACAACAAACTTGGTGGCTTAAATAATCAGAATGTGTTGTCTCACAGTTTTGGAAGCTGAAAGTTCAAGATGAAGGTATTGGCAGGGTTGGATCCTACTGAGGGCTGAGAGAGAATCTGCTCTAAGCCTCTCTCCCAGCTTCTCGTGGTTGGCTGGCAATCTTTGGTGTTCCTTGGCTTACAGATGTATCACCCCAATCTCTGCCTTCATCTTTATATGACATTCTCCCTGTGTGTGTCTATGTCCAAATTCTTTATATAAGGACACCAGTAATATTGGATTAGGGCTTATCAAGTGATCTTACCTTGATCTGATTACCTCTGTAAATACCCTGTTTCACATGAGATCACATTCAGAGGCGCTGCCTGCTAGGACTCTAGCGTATATTTTTTGAGGGGGTGTAACTCAACCTATAACCAAACTATTAATCACAAAATTGTGTTTCCCATATACTTAGAAATAGCAAATGGCACATTCATGGAACCATCTCTTTGTCTAGCAGATGTCTTAACATGATAAAATCCGTAGATTATATTAGCAGTGGATGTAAAACATTATATTCTTAAAAGTGCTTTAAATCCTATGGGAATATGGTTAAACATTGTTCGTCAATCCAATCAAATTATTATCCATGATACAATTTTCAATAGAAAATTGTAGAACACAAATCAAATATCAACCCAAGAGTGAAAACCGTGCAGATAAATTGCTGAAGAAACACTGATGGTTAATTTCGTGTGTCAATTTGACTGAGCCACGAGATGCCTACATATCTAATCAAACTGGGTGTTTCCATGAGGGTGTTAACCAGAAGAGAATAGCATTTGAATAAAACAGACGGCCCTCCCCAATGTGGGTGTGCATCAGCCAATCCACTTAGGGCCCAAATAGAACTAAAAAGCAGAAGGTTAGTTTCATTCTCCCTCTGCCTAACTGCTGGAGCTGAGCTACCAATCTTTCGCTTTGTGTGCTTTATTTTCAGGCTTTCAGACCCTGACTGGATTCCATGGAATCAGCTTTCTGATACTGAGGTCTTTGAACTACACACCTCTAGCTTCTCTGGGTCTCCAGCTTACAGAAGGCAGATCATGGGACTTCTCAGCTTTCATAATTATGTGAGTCATCACGTTATAATAAATCTCTTTTGATCTATCCATCTTTCTGTCTATCCATTCTATTGGTTTTGTTTCTCTGAAAAACCCTGACTAATGCAGATGTTGGTAACAGGATTGTTTCTAGAGGAATAGAATGAGTTTTATGAATTGGTTTTGGGGTTCTGGAATTGTCTCTATAATCTTACTAGATTTAAATCTGCTAATGACCTTATTTTTAGTAGTAGAGAGCCCCTGTAGTCCATGGTTAGAATTGGTAGTACACATATGCAAAATATCTCTACTGGATACTCCTAGTCAATGACTTATGAAGCTGGGTGACTGTGCATGTGTTACTTTTAAACATTTTTGGAAAGCTAATGTATATAATGATGTTGATTGATTGCTTGCTACTAATGTTGCTGGATGAAGTGATGAAAGAAAAAGATGAGCTCAGGAATTCAAATTCCCAGCAAAAGTGCTGTATGTGTAATGGTAATGTGCTGTATGTACAATAATGGTAATGATTTGTAACATGATTGAACAGCAACCATATGTGATTACTACTCTGCACAGATTATCTAATTTATTCCTTACAGCAATTTTATGAGAGACATTGTCATTCCCATCTGATAGATCAAAAAATGTGCGTATTTCTATGTGTGCTTTTAAGGAGACCCATATCTCTTGTAAACACAGGGCTGAGATTGCTGAAAATTAAAGGTACAATCTCGTCTTGTGACTAGCTAAATTATGGTTTAAGTTATTACGGTTCAAGTTGAACTCCCAGCGCTACAAGGTGTCTACTGTTAAAATGAAGATATTGATTAGGAAAGAGTGGAATCCTATATATAGGAGTGGAGACATGTAGGAAGTTGCGATGAAGCCGAGGATATTGAGCCCCTAAAATTTGATAAGTCTGTTTTGCCAGTGGAAGAAGTCTCCACTGCCCCAGTGGAAGCAGCCTTCCTACTCACAGCAGTAGCAGCCTTTCCACCCTCATCTAAGATTAAGTCTCCATTGCTTAGGGAAACTTCATGGCCTCACCAGAAGTAGTTTCTATGTGAGAAAAGGCTGATTCTCTTCAGAACCTACACCTAACACCCCTCTTTGCTTCTAGACCTGTAACTAGACTCAAACCCAGCAGACCCATAAAGGTGAGGTGCAAAATGTGGCCCATTTGGAGGTACACCATACTCCAAAAGTACTACTTGAATTTTCTAATTTATATAGATGTAAATCTGGAGAATATGTGTGGGATGGTTGCTAAGGGTATAGGACAATGGTGGGATGAGCATAAAGTTGGATCAGTTCAGTGCTGATATGGGCTCACTAAGGAAATATTCTGCATTTAATGTTGTAGCTCAGGGAGTTAGAAAGGGCTTTAACATTTTTCTTGGTTACTTGGCTGAAACATGGATCAAAAGATGGTCCACCATGAGCAAATTAGAAATACCTGACTTGCCTTGATTTAATGTAGAGATGCAAAGGCTTAGGAGGATTGTTACGTTAGAGCAGATTTATCATCTAAAACACACTCACCCACACAGGAAGGGTCCAGAAAACATTTTTCCCCGATACTGTGAGAAATAAATTTGTGGAAGGAGTCCTAGAATCCTTAAAGAGCTTTTTTTCTGTAGGTAAGATCTTATACAGTTGTCCCTTGGTATATATAGGGGATTTGTTCCAGGACTTCCTGCAATACCAAAATCTGCATATACTAATGTCCTGCATTCAATCCTGCAGAATCCTTTAGATATAAAAAGTTGGTCATCTGTATATATGGGTTTTACATTCTATGAATACTATGTTTTCAGTTGCATTTGATTGCTAATGTCAAACCTGTAGATAGCGTAGGGCAAACTATATGTTGAAAAAAATCTGCATATAAGTGAAACCCACACAGTTCAAACCCATGTTGTTCAAGCGTCAACTGTAGTAGGAAATGGAACCATTCAATTTGAAAGCCTAACCTCCTGGCAACAGGAGTTATTCTATTCTTGGAGTAATAAAAGTATTGGATGTAAGCGGAGGCAGACACTCAATGGTCAAAGGCAAGGTGGGCATGGTTACTGTAATGGACAGCAAAGGCAAAGCGGCAATCAGATAGTCTAACTTGTGCAGACCTATGACATCGATTTATTGATTATGGTATTCCTACAGTAATCAATTAGTCAAATAGATAGGAAGCCTACTAAAGTCCAACTTCATCTGTATATGCAAAAAAGTTCTAAGTCAAGTGAACAAAATTCTAACTCAAATCATGAAAACAGAGAGCCATACTTGACAGACCACAGACTTCAAAAAGAAAAAAATCAAGTCGTGACCCCCTGATGAGGTCTTGAGCCTGTTTACAGACTCAGAACCCCTTGAATGAAGGTGAGGCTAGGGACCTATGAGGAAGGATTCTGATACACTATCAAAATTTATACTGTCAGTCATTATCCTGCCCTTCTCCGCAGGTACCTATGATATTTTGCAAGGGCAACTGTGTACTGAAGAAAAGAAAATAAACCATCAGGACATACCAGATGCTGGCTCTTAACTGACACCAATTCTAGGAGACCCAAAACGTCACTGTAGCCTATCAATCAGAATAGGAATTTAGGAAGGTCAGGTGGTCAGTGAAGTTTTAGCTCAGTTTCATTGCACAGTAGGTTCAGTGGGTACCTCAATCCATTCTGTGTTTATGTCTTCAGTTCCAGAAGGCATAATTGGAATGGATATATTCAGGAGCTGGCAGTATACCCACACTGGTTTCCTGTGGAGTGAGGGCTGTCATAGTGGGAAAGGCCAAGTAGGAACCAATAAAAAAAAAAAAATCCCTCTACCTAGAAAAATATTTAAAAAAAAAAAGCAATACCATATTCCAGGATGGATTACAGAAATTATTACCACCAAAATTTACTTGTAAGAGGCAGATTGATGATTCCCACCACATCTGCATTCAACTGTACTATTTGGCCTTTGCAAAAGCCAGATGGATCTTGCGGAATGAAAAGGTAGGCTTAACCAGGTAGTGACTATAAATGCAGTTGCTCTATCAGATATGGTTTCTTTGCTTAAACAAAGTAACACATATCTGGTATGCAGTTATGGACCTGGCAAATGTTTTTCTTTTTTTTTTCTTTTGATACCTGTTAGTAAAGATCAACCAGAAGCAGTTTGATTTCAGTTGGCAAGGCCAGCAATACACTTCCAGTGTCCTGCCTCTAAGGTATAGTGACTTTCCAGCCCTATGTCATAATTCAGTTTTCAGGGATTGTGATCTTCTTTTCCTTCAGCAAGATGTCATACTAGTTCATTATATTGATGGTATTATGCTGACTGGACTTAATGAGCAACACATGACAACTATTCTGGTCTTACTGGTAAGGGATTTGCTTATCAGAGAGCGGGAAATATATGCAACAAACATTTAGAGGCCTTCTACTTCAGTGAAATTTCCACAGGTCCAGTGGTGTGGAAAATGTCAAGATATTTATTCTAAGGTAAAGAATAAATTGTTGCATTTGGCCCCTCCTGCAACCAAAAAAGAGGCACAATGGCAAGTGAGCCGATTTGGATTTTGGAGGCAGCATATTTCTTGTTCGGTGTGTTACTCTGGCCCATTTACTGAGTAACCTGACAAGCTTCTAGTTTTGAGTAAAGGCCCCGAATAGGAAAAGACTCTGTAACAAGTCTAGCCTGCTGTACCAGCTGCTCTGTCACTTGAGCCACATGATCCAGTAGATCCAGTGATGCTTAAAGTGTCAGTGAAAGACAGGTTATCTGGAAGGCTCTGATAGGATTTGAAGCAAAGCCCTGACACCCTCTCCAGAAAACTACTCTTCTTTAGAGAAACAGCCCTTGACCTCCTCCTGCTGGTCCTTAATAGAGAATAAATGCTTAACCATGGGCCACCAAGTTATCGTGTAACCTGAAGTGCTCTTCATGAACTGGGTATTATCTGACTCACCAAGCCATAAAGTTGAACATGCACAGCCACATTCCGTCCTCAAACAAAAGTGGTATGTGTGTGATCAGGCCTAAGCAGGCCCTGAAGGCAAAAGTACATATAGAAATGACTGTCTTAGTCCATTTGTGTTGCTGTAAAGGAGTACCTAAAGCTGGATAATTGGTGAAGAAAAGAGGTTTGATTATATAGCTCCCAGTTCTGCAGATTATTCAAGAAGCATGGCACCAGGGTCTGTATCTAGTGAGGGCTTCAGGCTGCTTCCACTCATGGTGGAAAGGGAAGGAGAACCAAGCATGTGCAGAGATAACATGAAAAGGGAGAAAACAGGAGAGAGAAACTGAGGAAGCCAGTTTTAAACAACTGATCTCTCAGGAACTAAGAGTTAAAACTCATTGCCATGAGAACAGCACCAAGCCATTCATGAAGGATACGCTCCTAAGACCCAAATACCTCCCATTAGGCCCCACCTCCAATATTGGGGTCAAATTTCACCATGAGATTTTGAGGGACAGTCATCCAACTTAGGGCAATGGCCTAAATGCCCATGCTCTCCACTCTGGTTATAATGGTTTCTATTTCTCACCCTGAACCTGTGGCCTCATGGGGAGTACTCTAGCATCAGTTGAGTAGGGAATAGAAGACTGTGGCCTGGTTTACAGTTGGTTCTGCATGATATACAGTTACCACTCAAAAGTGACAACTGTAGCTCTGCAGCCCCTGTGTGGGACATCCCTGATGGACTGCAGTGAAGGGAAATCCTTCCGATGGGCAAAATTTCTAATGGTATACCTAGTTGTTTACTTTGTTTGAAAAGAGACATAGCCAGATATTCAATTATATGCTGATCAGTAAACTGCAGCCAATGGTTTGGCTGGATGATCAGGGACTTGAAGGAAATATGATAGGAAAATTGGCAATGGGTACATTTGAGGAAGAGTGATGTTGGCAAAAAAATGTTCATATATTTGTATCCCATAAAAGTGCTCACCAAGGGATGATCTCAGCAGAGAAAGAGTTTAATAATCAAGTAATTAAAATGACCCTTTCTGTGGAAACCAGTCAACCTCCTTCTCCAGCCACATTGTCACTGCTCAGTAGGTTTATGAACAAAGCGGTCGTAGTGGAAGGGATGGAGGATATGCATGTGCTCAGCATCATGGACTTTCACTTAACAAGGCTGACACTGATGAGTGTCCAATCCAGCAACGGAGAAAACACTGAGCTCTTGTATGGCATGATTCTTGTGGGTGATCAGCCAGCTACCTGCTGACAAATTAATTAAATTAGATCTCTTCTGTCATAGAAGGGCAGCACTTTGTCCTTACTGAAATAGATGCTTACTCTGGTTATACATTTTCCTTCTCTCCACACAATGCTTATGCCAAAATTCCCAACTGTGAGCCATGATCATGCCACTCTACTCTAGCCTGGGAGACAAAGAGAGATCCTAACTCAGAAAAGAAAAAAGAAGAAAAGAAAAGAAAAACTGGCTATGATGACTGAATACATGTGAGGTTAAGGAAGAAAACAAAGATAATTTTTTGAGTTCTAATTTGGGCAAATGGACAGATTATAGAAGCATCTAGTATAACAGGAAAGAAAAACAGTTCTTATTCATTTACAACTTCAGGTTTATTGAGAGTAAAAATGTGTTTTCGATTTGTTATCAAATTTATCACAATGATTCTTTTTTGATTGCCACTAGAATAGAAAAGGATTTTATAGGTTTTTACTGTTGTGTGTGTTTGTACCTAAGGAGAAAAGGCTTTTGTGTAAAGAATAGCAAAATCACTAAAAGATCTTAGAGGTCTTTGTTCTGTTTAAACAAATTCTCAATGCTAATTTGACATAGATGATTTCATACACATGCTCTCTTCAGAATATGTCCCGATATACATCAGAGCACTTACTATGCATAGCCAAAACTAAAATTTCAATCATTTGGTAATTTCTCACTTACTATATTTTCTTTAGGAGAGGTAATTTTTTTTCTGATAAATAAAATGCTGTTAAGTGAATAGCTAATTTTTAAAATCCAGAACCTCTACTAGCATATTCAGACTAGCCCATTTGAGTTTTAAAGAGCAAGTACTTTCAAGGCCATGAAGGAAGGAAAAGGAGGTGAGTGGAGTGTAGAGAGAGACAGAAAAAGAAGAGAACGGAGGAACGAAAGAAGGAAGAAAGAAAGGGACAGAGGAAGGAAGGGAGGGAGGAAGAAACAGGTAAAGGACATATATCAGAATAAATGTAACCTTTTTACTCTAAGGAACACTTCACAATACACACAATAAGCCATATGGTGAGGGCCTATTCTTCCATAATATTTAAGCAGAAGGACTTAAGACATATAATGTATTGCTTTCTGCCTGTAATACAAAAAGTGCAGCCAAAAACTGGTAATTACATGGGGAAATAAAATATTCTGGGTGGGGGGGAAGACAAACTTCAAATTCTGCCATACAAAGAAAGAGATCAAGTACACTGCAATCATTACTTCAAAGTAATCTGGAATGAAAGCGTCATAGATCTCTTAAAAACCCTATGTACTTAGTACAGGTAAAATAGTAAATTTTTCTCCAGAGAGTACTTCTATAGCGGTCTAAGTGGTGCTTATGGTAACTTAGAGCTAAAATGAGATTTCCTCAGCTCTTATGAATTGCATCGCCACAACTAAAATGTGTTCCTTAAAAGACTGAGCTGGTAGAGTTTCTAATGTGTATACATATAAGTTTTCTACACTGGAGAGAAAAATTGCCTCTGCTTATATGAAAATTCTCCCTTCATTGAATCCTAAACTTGAAAAAGATAAACCAATATGTTTTAAAAATAAATATGCCATAAAATAACAGCTCATAAACACAGGATGCCCTATTGCTGCTAGCACCCAAGAGCAACTCTAAGTTGCTGCGTTTCCTGTCTATGCAGAGTAAGAAGAAGGGATATTCCAATGCTTCTAAGCCTACTGTCTTGGTCGGAAAGGATGTATTTAAATAAATATTTTTTTCTGATTGAATTAATGCAAATAAGGTGTGTTGCTGTAGCAGGGGTTGGCTATATACATATAGGGGTGATTTACAAAGATAATAGAGCATAGGACTTCACACATGCTCCAGAGTCACACTACTCCCATCCAAATGTAGGCTCTACCCTTTACTAAGGGTAGTTGCTCAAAATCCTCATGGCCCAGTTCCCTCATCTGGAAGAAGGAAGTAATAAAATTTATCCATCTCAAAGTGTTTCTGGAAGTATTAAAACTTGGATTTCTTATCAGGATTTCTCAACCCCAGTGCTATTGGCATTGGAGGTTAGAAAATTCTTTTTTGCAGGGTCTGTCCTGTGAATCATAAAATATTTAGCAACGTTTCTGGACCCTCACTTTATGCCAGCAGCATTCCCACACAGGTGTGACAACCCCCAAAAGATTCACATATTGCCAAATGTCCCCTGGGGGTCAAAGTCTCCCCAGTTGAGAACTATTCATATACATAAAGTGCTTATGGGCATAATGAGGATGTAATAAATACTAGTTAATAATGACAGGATTCCTACCTGATACTTTCAGAAAGCATCCAGTCTTATGAAAAGAAGTTAAAGTCAAAGATAACTTCCAGAGAAAACTATAATTCAATACTCATCCCACCCATTCCCCCACCTGCTGCATAAAAAGAAACACATACCATAAAGAATATTCTATCTGCATTCAATAATACACACACACACACACACACACACACACACACACACACATATACACATCCTTGTTGTCTACTTCTCAAATACACACACATACATCCTTGTTTTCATAAAGGCTATTTCATAACTTTTTTATTCTCACTTCTCCTAAATAATCCCTCTAATTCATCTTTGTTTATCCATCATTGAAAGATTGGTATTCACTTAGCGCCAACGCTTCCCTCTTCTGGAGCTCCATTCCCCTTCTGGAAATTCTCATCAGTGTTGACTCCTTCCCAGTGAGTTGGTGACGTAAATCTCTCAGACCACTCCCCTCAGTTCCAGGCTAATATTTCTAACTGGGTAGCTCGAAGGAACAGCTAACAGAAAATGCACTCATATTATGATTGTACCCTAGTCCTCTAGGCTTCTGCAGTTTATGTTTGTTATTTAATATCCAAGGAAAGTTATTTGAACCCACATGCCACACAATGGTAGACAGCCCAGTTCCTTCCTCAATATGTTTAAAGTTTCTTCTAAGTAAGAATGGTACATACACTCTCTAGGCAGTAACTTCTCCTTCAGAATTCCATTTCCCAATCCAGTTCTCTTGTGGTCTTACTTCTCCCTACTCTTCTATATCTCTTTTGTTTAAAGAATGAGCAAAATTTTGCTTTTGTGAAGTAACAATAAGCATAGTCCTTTTGTTTTTAAAACTCTTTTTACCAAAGATTTGAGGATAACGAAATGAAAATCAAACCACAAAATCATTAAAAACTGCATAGAGCTGTTCTTTCCAAGGTTTGAAAGCCATCCCTTCCATTGAAAACATCTAGTACTTACTGTCTCTCTTCACATTGTTACCAGGTTTCTGTTCTTCCTTCTCAGGCTGTCTTCTTTCCAGTTATTTCATCCCTCCCTTACCCTGCCTAGAACATAGGAGTCAACTTTGGTTTTCTACCTCTCATTTTCTCTCTATCACAAAATTCTGTAAAATCTACCTTTCCAAAATTCAATTTTTGCCTTTTTCCCTCTCTATTCTCAATGAATTAATTTGTATCCACTTATTCAAATTATTATAATTTCCTGTTTCTGTCCATTTATATGAGATGTCCAATAGGCAGCAATATATAGAGAAAGTTACATTGGGGTGGGAAGAAAGGAAGATAGGGTGAAGATGGCTAACGGGTACAAGATATATTTTTGAAGTGATGAAAATGTGCAAAAATTAGATTGTGGTGATGGTTGCATAACTCTGTGAATACACTAAAATCCTTTTAATTTTACCCTCTATAATGCTGAATTATATCTCAATAAAGCTAATTAAATAAAATGCAAGATATAAAAAAAGGTAGTCTGAGAGTTTACACCGCTTGCAAGCACACCAGTTACCCTGCCACGGACTCAAGGATGATGACAAAAGATACAGCATTCTTGGGTCAGAGACAAAGGACTATTACTCATAGCACAGCAAACACTACGAACATCATCATATTTGCCTCAGTTCCCCTTGCTCCTGACTCTCATGAGGTCACACAAAAGGGTCTGGATAGATACATGCAAATGGTAGGTTGCATTACATGAATGGAATCCTAAGCTTCAGAAATCTGTACCTTTTATAATGGGCACTAACCCTGCCTCCTTTGTTCCTTGCTCCAGTGAAAGACATTATCTCTATCTCCCAAGACTGTAAGCAAACCTGCTTTTTGCTCTGGAGGAAGATACTATAGTTTCCAAGGCTATTTTGCTGTAAAAACATACTTGAAAAGATGGTCCAAAATGAGGGGCAATCAGTGCCTCATTTATTAAGACATGCAGGAACATGAGAGAGCCATGAAAAATTGTTCCCAAATAGATGGTAACTCAAGAATTTTCCATAGCAAGAAAAAATGTTAAAAATCAAATCTAGAGTGAGACCCAAAACAAAAGCCCAAGAAAGCCTTATGTTTTCATTATACTGATACATAAGGCAGATGGAAAGCTGAGTATAAAATATGGAGAAGGATGAAGTGAAGAATTGTGAAAGTCAAGACAGGAAAATAGAGAATATTGAGCCAATAACATGGAGTGATTCTGTATATTTAGTTGATTGTTATTCTTTATAATAACTGCTGTATTCTCTGTGAAGCTTTAGGACAGCTGTCAAGATACCGCCTCAAAATGTACTATACAGTGGTCTAACTAGCTACTCAGGCTGCAGTCACACCTCTCCTAGGGTTTATTTTTGTTTTTGCTTTTTAGGCTGCAGTGCAGTGACCTGACTCTAGCTGACTGCAAACCCAGACTCCTGGGCACAAAGAATCCTCCCTCCTCAGCCTCTTGAATAGCTAGGACTATAGGCATGTACCATCATGCTCAGCTAATTTTTTATTTTTTATAGAAATGAGGTCTCACTATGTTGTGCAGGCTGTCCCTGAACTCCTGGTCTCATCCAATCCTCCCACCTCAGCCTCCCACAATAATGGGATTACAGTCATGAGCCACCAGGCTCGGCCTCTCATAGTTTTAAAATATGGCTCTACTACTATCACTCCCTTTAACAAAGTTCAAACTTCTTACAATCCTTGTATTATTTCTTTAATAAGGGAGCCTATTCCTAAAGTAAAGATAGTCCTTCATATCAGAAATCCACCACTCACTGATACATGGAGGAAATTTATATTTAGTATCAAATTTGTTGTCCATATATTGCAATATTTTCTGATCTTTTATGTTGATAGCCTGTCTAGGGAACCTAGCCAACATTCAACTAATGAATAAAGATTACAAAAACTGAGCAGAATTAAAATTCTAGTGTTCTGGGCTGGGTGAGGTGGCTCACACCTGTAATCCCAGCACTTTGGGAGGCCAAGGCAGGCAGATTATGAGGTTAGAAGATTGAGACCATCCTGGCCAACATGGTAAAACCCTGTCTCTACTAAAAATACAAAATTTAGTTGGGTGTGGTGGTGGGTGCCCATAATCCCAGCTACGTGGGAGGCTGAGGCAGGAGAATAGCTTGAACCAGGGAGTCAGAGGTTGCAGTGAGCCGAGATCATAACACTGCACTCCAGCCTGGCTACAGAATGAGACTCCATCTCAAAAAAAAAAAAAAATTCCAGTGTTCTACTTTCTTTGAACATACAAATGTGGCCCCTTCTTGGCCAGTGTCAAGACAAAAGATTATTAAGGAAAAGGAAGTAAAGTAGTAGGGGAAGAGGTAAAATATATTTAGTTTCATATTGTGCCTTTATTCAAAAATTACAGTTTCCTTGTCATTTCAATGGGTAGAGTATTTTAAGGCTAATCTACCCTATATGCAGCAAACATTCCTGGTGTTCTCTTCCATCTGTAATGCAGGCTTAAATCATTTTAACATATCACAATTCCTTTTGATCTAATTGCTTAATTCCCTTTGTATTACAGCCTAAAAGCTCTCTTAAAAAAAAAAAAAAAAAAAAAAAAAAAACTACCTAATGATTGAATTAAGTTCCTGTCTAACCAGATATATCCATTTTTGAATGGCTTAATTCTATCTTCATGAAAGGGAAAGTAATATTTTGCATAGAAGAAAATTGAAAGTCTGAAAATTTGGCCATAACCAATGAAAGTAGAAATAAAATTAGCCAACCAGTATGTGTTCCCTAATTTAATTAAATTTTAAACCTTTGAATTCCCTGATAGTAATTTGGATCTCTTTTACAACATTAACGGTTGAGAAACCATTCCTCACTTCCATGAACCAAAGCCCTAAGAAGGCTGTTTTTTGAGATGGAGTTTCTCTCTTGTTGCCCAGGCTGGAATGCAGTGGCGTGATCTTGGCTCATTGCATCCTTCACCTCCCAGGTTCAAGCTATTCTCCTGCCTCAGCCTCCTAAGTCGCTGGGATTACAGACCTCTGCCACGGAGCCTAGTTAATACTTTGTATTTTTTAGTAGAGACAGGATTTCACCATGTTGGTCAGGCTGGTCTTGAACTTTTGACCTCAGGCGATGTACCTGCCTCAGCCTCCCAAAGTGCTGAGATTACAGGTATGAGCCAACGCACTGTCTGTTTTTTTTTTTTTAAGTTATTGAGGGTAATTTCTAAACATGTCTTATTTTCTGTTTCACTATTCTCCACGTTAGACATCCCAGTCCCCTTAGATATGAGAGTACAATAAATACCACCCACGTGTGACATCATTTTTATGTAATGAGTAATCATCATGCATCACCAAATATCTTCTAATATGCAGAGGTAATAGAATTAAAAATGACGTATCCGTCTTTAAGAATTTGAATGTGAATGCAATTTTGGTTCTGCCAAATAAATTCATGTATATGAGACTCTAATTCAAGTTAACAAGAAGATAGAGGCAGAATATAATCTGCTTGCTTTGCTAGCATAGATTGTGTTTAGCCGTTTGAGGTTCTTGAATCAATGGTTGTTCCTTAAGAGCTTCCAATTTCACCAGGTTCTTGCTGAAAGAATGAAATAGTTAAGGCAGCAAGGCTCTGGAGATGACAGGTCCGCTAGATGCTTCTGCTTCTAAACTTACTAAGCGTGGTGGAAGCAGTGACAACTTTGGTAGCTTAATTCTGTCATATGATTTTGAAACTTGATCATGGAATTATCACAGCTGCACTTCTTTGTTCTCCCTGATATTATGTAAAGTCAAAGGCAGTCATGTAGTTGACTGAGGTAAATAAAAGCATTTTAAAACAATTATCATTAAAGAAATTTCATAGTGTGCAGAAATTTAAGAATCACAAAATAAATAAGTGGAAGTGCATCAAATCAAAAAAGCAACCTATGAAATGGGAGAAAATATTTGAAACCCTATATCTAATAAGAGGTTGGTATCCAACGTATGTAAGAAATTTATACAACTGAATAGCAAAAAAACCAGTCCAATTAAAAATGGGTGAAAGACCTGAACAGACAATTTTATAAAGACATATGAAAAGCCAATAGTTGTATGAAAAGATGCTCAATGTCACTGTTATCAGGGAAATGAAAATTAAAACCACAGTGAGATGGCACTTGACACCTGTTGGGATAGTTATTATCAAAAAGTAAGAAGACACTGAGTGTTAGTGCAGATGTGGAGAAAAGGGAACCATTATAATTGCTGGTGGGATTGTAAGTTAGTACAGCCGCTATGGAAAACAGTACAGAGATTCCTCAAAAACTTAAAAATAGAATTACTTTATGATCCAGAAATCCCACTACAGCATATATATCCAAAGGAAATGAAATCATAATCTCGAAGAGATATCTGATTAACGTGTTCATTGCAGCATTATTCATCATAGCTAAGATATGGAAACAATGTAAGCATCCCCCAGTATGAATGGTGAATGGACAAAGATGTGATACATATAGGCAATGCAATGTCAGCCTTAAGAGAGAAATCTTGCCATTTGTGACAACATGGATAAACCTGAGGACATTACGCTGGGTGAAATAACTCAGCCATAGAGTGACAAATACCATGTGATCTCACTTACGGGTGGAATTGATGAAAGTAGAACTCAGAGAAACCAAGAGTAGAAAGATAGTAAACAGATGTTGATGGGTGGGGGGAATGGAGTGACATTCATCAAAGGGGACTAACATACAGAATGGTGACTGTAGTTAATAATATTATATACTTGGAATTTACTAAGACAGTAGATTATAAGTATTCTCATCAAAGGCAGCTTTATAAGGTGATGAATATGTTAATTAGCTTGATCATGATAATCATTTCACAATATAATATATAGCAAAACACCACAGCATATACGTTAAATATATAAAATAAGTAAATAAAGTACATAAATGTAGTGAGAAACAAAACTAAGTCAAAACACATTTGAAAAGGGGCATTTTTATTACATTAAATCCAAATCCTTCTCAAATCAATTTTGAAAATTGAACAAAAACCTCTTTAGATAAAAGTCTATAAGTTTTCTATATTTCAAAAAAATATCTTTCTTGTACCAGAACAAACTCTTTCAGCTTCAAAATATATACAATAAAGACAAAATTGTCACAAATAGTGCCATGAAGTAAAAACACTATTATTGAAGTTTTGGAATATTTCCTTCTATCTATTCTTTATTCAAAAGTACCTGCTTTACATAGTTTTGATTTTATTGTAGAAACTATTTCATAAACCACCTTTTTCATAAAAGAGAATTTCTCATATCATTTAAACTCTTCAAA
Source organism: Alouatta palliata (assembly GCA_004027835.1). Classification (NCBI taxonomy): domain Eukaryota; kingdom Metazoa; phylum Chordata; class Mammalia; order Primates; family Atelidae; genus Alouatta; species Alouatta palliata. The sequence continues at coordinate 32,426 of PVKV010018299.1, forward strand.
AAATTACACTTAATTTCTGCATAGTATTTTATAAAAGGAAACACTTCTTTCCACTTAGAGTATTTTATACAATAAGTGGAGCAATTTTCCAAAACACTCATGTCATTTTGAAACACCCCTTACTCTTCCCTATGGAGATGGAACCAGTTACCAGGCTTGCTCCCTCATTCATTCATATCTTCCTTCTTTCAGTCAACAAGTATACTTTAAGGGCCTGTAACAGGTCAAGAACTGTTTCAAAGCTGAGGAGAATGTAATGAAAACAGAAAAACGTCTTAACCTCACATTGCTGGCATTTGAGGTGGGTTTAGGGTAGTAAGATAAAATATACAAAATAGGTAAATAAAATATGATAGGATGGATGACATCAAGTTCTAAGGAGACAAATAAAGCAGGTTAGGGGGATTGGAATCCCAGGAATTGCTATTTCAGATAGGGCCTTTAGATCAGCTGCCATAACCAAGTGCCACAAATTGTGTGTTTTAAAACATAAATTTATTGTCTGACAGTTCTGGAGGCCAAAGTCTGAAATCAAGATGTCAGGAGGATCCTGTTCCCCACTAAAACCTCTAAGAAAATCCCTACTTCGTCCTAGCTGCTGGTGGTTTGCTAGCAATCTTTTATGCTCGTTGGCTGGCAGCAGCATAATTTGACCTTCATTGTTCCATGCGTGGTGCTCTCTCTGTGTGTCTGTATTCACCTGGTCAATTTCTTATAAGGGCCAGTCACGTTGGCATAGGGACCCACCCTAATCCAGTACAACCTCATCTTAATTCATTATACCTGCAGTTATCCTATTTCCAAATAAGATTACATTCTGAGCTGTGGAGGATTACGACCTCAACCTGTCTGTTTTTGGGCGGACAGAGTTCAACCCACAGCAGCTGTCAGGAGAGCTCTTGTGAAAAAAAATCAACTTTTAAATAATGGCCAGAACAAACATGACAGGATGAGTCATGGAGATATGTTGAGAAAGAATGTTTCAGGCAGAGAAAATAGGAAATGCAAAAGTCTTTAAGCAAAAGTATTCCTGATAAGTGCAAAAAACAAGGTAGGCTAGAATGGCTGAAGCAGAATAATCAAGAAGAAGAGTGGTAGGTCACGGGGTCAGGAAGCTAACAAGGGCTCAGATGGCCCACCTTGTAGGCTGTGGTAAGAACTGTAGTTTATACCATTGTATAGATAAAAAGTCATATTCACAGATGAACAACAACACAATCTGGCTTAGTTTCTAACAGAATAACTATCTTGATATTAGATTGAGTAGTCCAAGGAGAAATGAAAGGAACCAAGTTGGGAAGTAATAGCAAAATGCCCAGGTGAGAGATGATTGTATGGGAACCAGGATATTAGCAAAGGAGTTAGTGAGGGGTGATCAGATTCTGAATGTGTGCTGGTAGTAAAATCTATTACAAAGGGATACGTTGATGATGCTGAAGAGACACATCCTAGAATAGATGAGAAGATGGCATTCAGTACGCAAGGTCAAGGATCGGCCTTTGCTAAGAGCGTGGCTGGGGGGTGACTGCCATTGTCCACATTCTCAAGTGGGTAATCTATTAAGATTCAGAGGGAACGTTTTGGTTCCTTTCTTCTTCCCTCATGTCTTAGTCTGCTCAGGCTGCCACAACAATGACCACAGACTAGATAAAGTAAACACAAAACATCTATTTCCTATAATTCTGGAGACTGGAAATCTAGTAGCAAGGTGTTAGTGAGGCTGATTTCATTCTGAGACCTTTTCTCTTAGCTTTTAGGCAGCTGCCATCTCACTACGTGTTCATGCGACTTCTTATTTGTGTGCAAGCAAAGAGACAGCACTCTGGAGTCACTTCTAAGAAGGACACTAATTCTGTCAGATCAGGGTGCCACCCTTAGGGCCTCATTTAACCTTAATTTTTTCCTTAGAGGCTCAATGTCCAAATGTAGCCATATTGAAGGTTAGGGATTCACTACATGAATTTTGAGGGATATAAATATTCAGTTCATAACACCTCTCAATCCAGATTGCTGAGAAATAGTGATCTGAATTAGTACGTCTGCCCTTCAGATTCAATCTTCCACGTAAGAGAAAGAAGTTTCCAGTATAGCCTTTTTGACTGTCATATAAACCCAAACTAAGTTTTATCAGGTATAAAGGTGATATTTATTTTTACAAAGACTGACAATTTAGCTTTGATATATTCCATTGAGTGGAATAGTTATTATTAACTATTATTATAGTTAATAATAGATAGTTAAATAACTGTTATTGAAAATCTTTTTTTCTAATCTTTATTCATTAATCAAAAAGGTTTTATAACTTTCCTTACACATATCATAAACATTTCCTGTTAAATTTAGTTCTCAGTGGTGGCTTATGCCTGTAATCCCACCACTTTGGGAGGCCGAGGTGGGAGGATCACATGAGGCCAGGAGTTTGAGACCAGCCTGGGCAACATACTGAGATTCCATCTCTAAAAAAAATTAAAAATTAGCCATATATGATAGCATACATTGTAGTCCCAGCTCCTCAGCGGGCTGACATGGGAGGATAGCTTGAGCACAGGACATCGAGGCTGCAGTGAGCCATCACCATGCCACTGTAATCCAGCCTGGACAACAAAGCCAGACCCTATCTCAAAAAAAACGTACTTACTAAATTTTCCTATTGTGTGTATATTCTTTAATTAGGACACTTTTATTTTATAAGTATATATTAATATAGTATATAAATAATGATAATCTTTTGTCATTCCAAAAATTATAGTTTTCATTCCTACCTCAAGTTTAATGGCATATTACAAAACTTATCCAAAAAATAGGTTAACAAATAATGGTGTTATCATTTCATTGTATGTTTCTAATTTTATTGAGAATGTCTTTAAAGTTGTACTGCTAAACATAATGTTAGCTGGTTGCTTACAGCAAATACTAGATATGATGTTAGCATAGAATCCTATTTCTGGGTTTAGTTTTAATAGAATAATTGAGATTTTTAAATAGAAATGATTGAAATGTTATCAAATGCATTTTTCTTATCTCGTGGAAAGAATGGTTTTAATATATTTGAACTATTGATGGAATTTGTAATGTCTTAGCCCATTTAGGCTGTTCTAACAAATAACATAAATAGTGGATAATAAACAACAGAAATTAATTTCTCACAGTTCTGGAGGCTACAAAGTCTAAGATCAAGGTACTGGCAGATTCAGTGTCTGGAAAGTGCCTACTTCCTGGTTTATAGAAGGCATATTTTGTTATGTCCTCACATAAGTTTCTGGGGTCTCTGTTATAAGGAAACAAATCATAATCATGATGGCTCTATCCTCATGATCTAATCATGCCATAAAGTCCCCACCTCCTATCCTAATAACACCACCTGGGGGGTTAGAATTTTAACAAGAATTTGGGGGGCACACAAAGATTCAGACCAAAACAGGTCATAGTAATCTATATCTTGATATTACACCGTCCTTGCATTTCTGGGATACTCCCAGATCACATACGATAACGAGCTAGTTTAGCAAAGCATAAAGGTCATGTAATTAAACTCATATTAACAGCCAGTTCCACACTTAGGCACATCACTTTTTTGAAAAACAGTATATTGAGGGTTTTTATTATTATTATTATTTAGGTTCTGGTGTACATGTGCAGACCATGCAGGATTGTTGCATGGGTACATACATGGCAAGGTTGTTTGCTGCCTTCATCCCCCTATCACGTATATCTGGTATTTCTCCCGTCATTATCCCTCCCCACCTCCCCACGCCTGCTATCCCTCTCCTAGCCCCTCCCACTGACTACAGTGTGTGATGCTCCCCTCCATGTGTCCACATGTTCTAATTGTTCAACACCTGCCTATGAGTGATAACATATGGTGGTTGGTTTTCTGTTATTGTGTCAGTTTGCTGAGAATGATGGCTTCCAGATTCATCCCTGTCTCTATGAACAGGATCTCATCATTTTTTATGGATGCGTAGTATTCCATGGTGTATATGTGCCACATTGTCTTTATCTAGTCTATCAATGATGGACATTTGGGTTGGTTCTAGGTCTTTGCTGTTGTGAACAGTGCCGCAATGAACATACCTGTGCATGTCTCTTTATAATAGAACAATTTATAGTTTTTTGGGTATATACCCAGTAATAGGATTGCTAGGTCAAATGGAATTTCTATTTCTAGGTCCTTGAGGAATCGCCACACTGTCTTCCACAATGGTTGAACTAATTTACACTCCCACCAACAGAATAAAAGTGTTCCTATTTCTCCACATCCTCTCCAGCAACTATTGTCTCCAGATTTTTTAATGTTCACCATTCTAACTGGTGTGAGATGATATCTCAGTGTGGTTTTGATTTGCATTTCTCTAATGACCAGTTATAATGAGCATTTTTTCATATGGTTGTTGGCCTCATTTATGTCTTCTTTTGTAAAATGTCTGTTCGTATCCTTTGCCCACTTTTGAATGGGTTTGTTTTTTTCTTGTAAATCTGTTTTAGTTCTTTATAGATTCTGGATATTAGCTCTTTGTCAGATGGGTACATTGCAAAAATTTTTTCCCGTTCTGTTGGTTGCCGGTTCACTCTAATGATTGTTTCCTTTGCTGTACAGAAGCTCTGAAGTGTAATTAGATCCCATTTGTCTATTTTGGCTTTTGTTGCCATTGCTTTTGGTGTTTTAGTCATGAAGTCCTTGCCTATGCCTATGTCCTGAATGGTTTTACCTAGGTTTTCTTCTAGGGTTTTTATGGTGTTACATGTTATGTTTAGATCTTTAATGAATCTGGAGTTAATTTTAGTGTAAAGTGTCAGGAAGGGGTCCAGGTTCTGCTTTCTTCACATGGCTAGTCAGTTTTCCCAACACCATTTGTTAAACAGGGAATCCTTTCCCCATTCCTTGTTTTTCTCAGGTTTGTCAAAGATCAGATAATTGTAGATGTGTGTTGTTGCTTCTGAGGCCTCTGTTCTGTCCCATTGGTCTATGTCTCTGTTTTGGTACCAGTACCATGCTGTTTTAATTACTGTGGCCTGGTAGTATAGTTTGAAGTCAGACAGCATGATGCCTCCAGCTTTCTTCTTTTTGCTTAGGATTGTTTTGACTATGCGGGCTCTCTTTTGGTTCCATATGAAGTTTAAGGTGTTTTTTTTTTTTTTTTTTCCAGTTCTGTGAAGAAGATCATTGGTAGCTTGATGGGGATAGCGTAGAATCTATAAATTACTTTGGGCAGTATGGCCCTTTTCACAATGTTGATTCTTCCCAACCATGAGCATGGGATGTTTTTCCATCTGTTTGTGTCCTCTCTTATTTCATTGAGCAGTGGTTTGTAGTTCTCCTTGAAGAGGTCCTTTACATCCTTTGTTAGTTATATTCCTAGATATTTTATTCTTTTTGCAGCAATTGTGAATGGGAGTTCACTTTTGTTTGGCTCTCTGTTTGTCTGTTATTGGTGTATAGAAATGCTTGTGATTTCTGCATGTTGATTTGGTATCCTGAGACTTTGCTGAAGTTGCTTATCAGTTTCAGGAGATTTTGGGCTGAGGCAATGGGATCTTCTAAATATACAATCGTGTCATCTGCAAATAGAGACAATTTGGCTTCCTCTTTTCCTAACTGAATACCCTTTATTTCTTTTTCTTGCCTGATTGCTCTGGCTAGAACTTCCATTACTACATTGAATAGGAGTGGTCAGAGAGGGTATCCTTGTCTTGTGCCAGATTTCAAAGGGAATGCTTCCAGTTTTTTCCCATTCAGTATGATATTGGCTGTGGGTTTGTCATAGTTTTTATTATTTTGTGATACATTCCATCGATACCTAGTTTATTGAGGGTTTTTAGCGTAAAGGGCTGTTGAATTTTGTCGAAGGCCTTTTCTGCATCTGTGGAGATAATCACGTGGTTTTTGTCTTTGGTTCTCTTTATGTGATGGATTATATTTATAGACTTGTGTATGTTGAATCAGCCTTGCATCCCTGGGATGAAGCCTATTTCATCATGATGAATAAGCTTTTTGATCTGCTATTGCATTCTGTTTGCCAGTATTTTATTGATGATTTTTGCGTCGATGTTCATCATGGATATTGGCCTAAAGTTTTCTTTTTTAGTTTCAAATCTGCCTGGTTTTGGTATTAGGATGATGTTGGTCTCATAAAATGAGTTGTGGAGGATTCCCTCTTTTTGTATTGTTTGAAATAGTTTCAGAAGGAATGGTACCAGCTCCTCTTTGTATGTCTGGTAGAATTGGGCTGTAAACCCATCTGGACCTGGGCTTCTTGTAGTTGGTAGGCTATTAATTGCTGCCTCAGCTTCAGCCCCTGTTACTGGTCTGTTCAGGGATTCAACTTCTTCCTGGTTTAATCTTGGGAGAGTGCAAGTGTACAGGAATTTATCCATTTCTTCCAGGTTTACTGGTTTGTGTGCATAGAGTTGTTTGTAGTAATCTCTGATGGTAGTTTGTATTTCTGTGGAATTAGTGGTGGTATCCCCTTTATGGTTTTTTATTGCATCTATTTGATTCTTCTCTCTTTTCTTTTTTATTAGTCTGGCTAATGGTCTATTTTGTTGATCTTTTCAAAACACCAGCTCCTGAATTTGTTGATTTTTTGAAGGGTTTTTTTGTGTCTCTATCTCCTTCAGTTCTGCTCTGATCTTAGTTATTTCTTGTCTTCTGCTAGCTTTTGAGTTTTTTTTTATCTTGCTGATATAACTCTTTCAATTTTGATGATAGGGTGTTGATTTTAGACCCTTCTTTGCTCTTCACATGGGCATTTATTGCTATGAATTTCCCTCTAGACACTGCTTTAAATGTGTCCCAGAGATTCTGGTATGTTGTGTCTTCGTTCTTGTTGATTTTGAAGAACATCTTTATTTCTGCTTTCATTTCATTATTTATCCAGTCTCCATTGAGGAGCCAGTTGTTCATTTTCTGTGAAGTTGTGTTAGTTTCTTAATCCTAAGTTCTAATTTGATTGTTTCTTGAGTTAGTTTCTTAATCCTAAATTCTAATTTGATTGCAGTGTGATCTGAGAGACTGTTATGATTTCTGTACTTTTGCATTTGCTGAGGAGTGATTTACTTCCAATTATGTGGTTGATTTTAGAGTAAGTGCGATGTGGTGCTTAGAAGAATGCATATTCTGTGGATTTGGACTTAAGAATTCTGTAAATGTCTATTAAGTTGGCTTGGTCCAGATCTGCATTCAAGTCCTGGATTTCCTTATTGATGTTCTGTCTCATTGATCTGTCTAATATTGACAGTGGAGTGTTAAAGTCTCCCACTATTATTGTGCGGGAGTCTAAGTCTCTTTGTAGGTCATTAAGAACTTGCTTTATGTATCTAGGTGCTCCTGTATTGGGTGTGCATATATTTAGGATCGTTAACTCTTCTTGTTGTATTGATCCTTTTACCAGCATGTAATGCCCTTCTTTGTCTCTTTTGATTTTTGTTGGTTTAAAGTCCGTTTTATCAGAGACTAGGATTGCAACCCTGTTTTTTTTTTTTTTTTTTTTTTTTTTTTTTTTTTTTTTTTTTTTTTTTTTTTTTTTTTTTTTTTTTTTTTTTTTTTTGCTCTCCATTTGCTTGGTTAATTTTCTTCCGTCCCTTTATTTTGAGTCTATGTGTGTTCTTTGCACATGAGATAGGTCTCCTGAATACAGCACACCAATGGTTCTTGGCTTTTATGAAATTTGCCAGTTGGTGTCTTTTGACGGGGGCATTTAGTCAATTTACATTTAATGTTAATATTATTATGTGTGAATTTGATCCTGCCGTTTTATTACTGGTTAGTTGTTTGCCCTGGTTAGGTGTAATTTCTTCATTGCATCATTGGTCTTTACCATTTGTTTCTTTTCTGTAGTGGCTGATACTGGTTTTTCCTTTCTGTGTTTAGTGCTTCCCTCAGCAGCTCTTGCAGGGCAGGTCTGGTAGTGTCAAAATCTCTCAGCAATTGCTTGTTCATAAAGGATTTCATTTCTCCTTCACTTATGAAGCTTAGTTTGGCTGAATATGAAATTCTAGGTTGAAAGTTCTTTTCTTTACAGATGTTGAATATTGGCTCCCACTCTCTTCTGACTTATAGGGTTTCTGCCGAGAGATCCAATGTGAGTCTGTTGTGCTTCCCTTTGTGGGTGACCCGACCTTTCTCTCTGGCTACCCTTAGTATTTTTTCCTTCATTTTAACCCTGGTGAACCTGATGAGTATGTGCCTGGGGTTGCTCTTCTAGAGGAGTATTGTTGTGGTGTTCTCTGTATTTCCTATATTTGAATGTTGGCCTGCCTTGCTAGGTTGGGGAAGTTCTACTGGATAATATCCTGAAGAGTGTTTTCCAGCTTGGATTCATTCTCCCCATCATCTTCCAGTACACCTATCAAATGTAGATTAGGTGTTTTCACATAATCCCATATTTCTTGAAGGCTTTGTTCATTTCTTTTCACTCTTTGTTCTCTTTTCTCGCCTTCTCATTTTATTTCATTGATTTGATCTTCAATCTCTGATATCCTTTCTTCTGCTTGATCTATTCAGCTATTGAAACTTGTGTATGCTTCATGAAGTTCTTGTGCTGTGGTTTTCAGCTCCATCAAGTCGTTTATGTTCTTCTTTAAACTGGTTATCCAGTTAGCATTTTGTCTAACCTTTTTTCAAGGTTTTTAGTTTCTTTGCATTGGGATATAACTTGTTCCTTTAACTCAGAGAAGTTTGTTATTACCCATCTTCTGAAGCCTGCTTCTGTCAATATGTCAGATTCATTCTCTATCCTCTTTTGTTCCCTTGCTGGTGAGGAGTTGTGATCTCGTGGTGGGGGAGAGACATTCTGGTTTTTGATGGTTTCATTCTTCTTGCGCTGGTTTCTCCCCATTTCTTAGATTTATATAGTTTTGATCTCAGGTAGCTACTTGGGGAGGTGGCCTTTCCTTTGTCTGCCTGCAGAGGCGCTGCTGGACTGCCACAGATTCAGTGGAGGGGCTGTGTCTTTTATTTGCTTAGGAAAATTAGGCCGGCTTCTGCAATGGTGGCTTCCCTTCTGCCCTCCGAGCTGGATGGTTCCTGTTCACTCTTTAACTGACTTTCTGGGTACCTAACTCTGGAGTGAGTTTTTTGGCCTGCTTTTGTGAGATGGGGATACCCATCCTGCCTTTTGGGCTGTTTTCCTGCGTTCCGTTCCCCTTCTTACTGGGGGGCGGGTAGCTCCATCCAATTGGCTTTTTGGCTTTCTTGGCATCAGCCAGTGCTTCCGCCTAGATCTATGCTGCAGCTCCGGCACTGAACGAAGTTGCTGTTCTGCCCTGTTCAGGCAGCTCGCTAAGGCTTTTCAGCCCGGCGAAGATCTCCTGTTGTGTGGGTTGTAGAAGGCTTGGGTAGAGCACTGTCTCCAGACTGAAGTCCCAGAGCGGGTGATCCCACGGTCCTCGGTTGCATGCTCCTCCTGGGTGGAGCAGTGCCCTACCTTGCTGCAACTTGCCCTATTTGGTTTATATCTACTGTCCGATCAAACCCACAAAATGAACCTGGTACCTCGTTTGGAATTGTAGAGAACACTGGCTTTCTGCATCTCTCTCACTCTGGGGTATTTTTAATTCTGTGTTCATGAGTATTAATTATTTCCATGTTGGGAATGTAAGCACAAAAAGTTAAAAACGTACTCTGCAATTATGTTGGAAAGACCTGTCACCAAAAAACAAGAGGATGATATGCTCTGATATCATTTTTTATATCATTTTTCTGCATAATTTTTGACAAACATTTAAATGTAGCTATTTGCAACAATCAAGGAAATCAAATTATTGGATAGAGTGAGTCAAATAAATAATATGAACAAAATCACTAAATGAGTGAATTATTCGTTTTCCAAGGCTGTTTAAATGCTTAAATAACAAAAATGCATGTGAATGTCTTTTTAAGAATGAACATTTTATTTCAGCATTGTCTAAAATGTGCCAAGATAAAACTGGTCTAAATTACAGAGTTGCATTGACTAATCCCTTTGAAATTTCTTCATCTATAATAAGAAAGCTAAATATAGTTCCTAGAAGTAATACTGAGCAAAAAGCAATTGACATCTCTGAGTCTTCCATTTCATGAGAAACTTGGGGTATGAGTTCTCAGAAAATAAATGTCACTGTGTTCATCAAGTTTATCTGTGTATAAGTGTTCATAAACCAGAGTTTAACAACTCTAGTTGTGAGGGGATGTAAAAGTGTGTATCTGTTCAGCAAACCTGAAATGTATCAATCTGATTTTAAAACACCATATATATCAGGCCAATTTTCTCTAATTTATTGTTTTGAAAATATTAAATCTACAGGAAAACCGAAAGGTAAGTACAATGTACACATGTACTCTTCATCAAACTAAATATTTTGCCATATTTACCTCTTCCTCTATTTTTTTTTGTGATTAACTCTTTGACAGAAGTTACAGACCTATTTATGCCTGACTTCAGCATACATATCCTAAGAATAAGACAATCACCTAAATTATTATACTAAGAAAGTAAACATTAATGCAATAATATCCAAAATACACTATACATTTCAGTTGTCCCCAAAAGATGTATCTTTTTTTTTCTATCCAGGAATTAATCCTTACCTTTGGTGTTTTGTCTTTACCTTTTTTGAGATTAGGATGGTGCTTTCCTCCATCTATGTTTTGAGATTTTTTTGTTTTGTTATAAGGAGCCTTGTGTTTAATTCAGGTCAGTTGTCTTGCAGAATTTGTCTGCATTCTGGATTTGCTTATTTCCTCATTATTAAATTCAGTTTAAATATTTTGGCACAAACATGTTACATAAGGGATGTTACATGCTCTTTACTACACCGTACCAAGAAGTATTATCAGTGATGATGCTAAATTTGGTTATTTACTTAAGGCTCTGACTTAAAGTTGTAATTTTTTTCTTTGTATTTACCAAGTTATCTGTTGGATGATACTTTGGCATCTTATCAATATCCCATCCCCTAAACATTTTTTACCCCATGGTTTTAACACGTATTGGTCATCTTTTCCTGAATCAGTTATTGTAGATTCTGCCTGTTTTAATACAATAAAAATACTTTCCATATCTGAGAACAACCTATGTGCTGTGTTTATAGCCGTCACCTTTTTAGATCCTCTTCGTGTACTGTAACAGTTAATTGCCAAGCAAATCCATCAGTATCATTAACAAACAACAGAAGTTTTGACATATTTTGTTTGTTTTATATTTCAAAATATTGTAAATGTCTTTATTAATTTCTTTGAACAAAGTGAGCTTTGTATAAGTGGTTATAACATGCTAGCAATGATTTCTCTCAAACCATGGCAAAGAAACTACATAATGGAGTACACTTTTGTCTTTCAAAGTACATCTCCTACCTTGGAGAAATCATTTCCTCCTTCCTATTTCAGTGTTTTCATCCAGGACGTCATTATTTACATGGCTATTTAATTAAACCAATTATCACAAAGTGATCCCAATTTCTCATTACAGTCCTCTATTTTACTTAGAAGTGCTCAGAATTTACACCCATTTGACAATTAAAGCTCCAAAACAGTTACTAAAGCCTTTTATATCTGGTTTTCATTAGTTCATATTAAACGATTCATTGGCTTGGTTTTCACTTCAGTGAGCCCTCTCATAAAATCTGGTGAGACATCGCGGTGATACAGCACGTGAAAAGAAATGAATTAATACATCAGCAAAAACACTGCCAAGCTATTTTAACACATTTTATTATCTCTTGGATATACTTGTCACTCATGTGAGTGATACATAAAAATGAGTAGAGTGAGGACTCTGAGCAGTTTGGAGGCCGAAGGGATGAAATGAAGCACGGGCTCTGCTTTCATTTACTGAGCCAGGTGTGTAGTCAGCAAGTCTCTCTGGAGAGGCATTATTCAGTGGGCAGTTTCCAGTATTATAGAGGTTCCCATTAATGCCCCTGCAATTAAGGTTTTTATGGCATTTTACTATTTGAAGCTATAATTTCAGATTCGTGCATAGGTTGTGTGTGTGTGAGAGAGAGATTTATTTTAACTTACAGTAAATGCTGAGTGCAAACTCAGTTTTATTGTGGAATCAGATTGTATTCATGGTACATGTGTGTACATGTGTTATTGTTTGTTTGTGTTTTACAAAAATGTGCTCTTTTTATATCTGAAAGCTTAAACATCAATATTTTTAAATCCAGTAATTCTAAAGGATATATTTTCTTAAGTTTGTTCATGGGAACTTAGAGAATATAACAAAAACTGATTTTCTTTCTTTTTTTTTTTTTTTTTTTTTTTTTTTTTTTTTTAAAGAAAAACACTAAGATAGGATGTTTGGGTAATCTTCCAAATCTAAGTAAATCATTCCTTATAAATAGAGTCAATTATGAAGATGATTTAAATGCTATTGTTGATTGGTGGCTGTGTCTAACAACATCTGGTAAGATAGAAAGCATTAAAAACATAAAACACAGGTACAAGAAACAGCCCTCTGAAATGCAGCAGCCACATCCATTCTCCTCTAATAATCATATAAAAAAATCTGCCTTAGGAGGTCTTCAACTTTTCAAAAAATACACCTAGATGAAATTTACATATTCTAAGAGATAGATGTGGTGCTTTGTAAACTCTAAAAAGTTATAAACATTTATAAGAATATAGAGACCAGGGGCTATACATTAACTCACCAAAGGTAAATTGCTTTCCCATTTTCCAATCAAGAACACAACAGTGGTTTTTATGTCTGGAAATTGAATTTGGCCTAACAGCAAAAATAAGAGGTGGAACTTCATTTTATAGTGATGTGAAGGCATGTCTCGCTTCTTGAGACCAAATATAAATGTGAGGTCAGAAGCATGGTCAAACTAGCTCT
>PVKV010018300.1:0-45235 GCA_004027835.1 Alouatta palliata
TGGTTTCCAGGTTCATCCATGTCCCTACAAAGGACACGAACTCATCGTTTTTGATGGCTGCATAATATTCCATGGTGTATATGTGCCACATTTTCCCTGTCCAGTCTATCATCAATGGGCATTTGGGTTGGTTCCAGGTCTTTGCTATTGTAAACTGTGCTGCAATGAACATTCGTGTGCATGTGTCCTTATAGTAGAACGATTTATAATCCTTTGGATATATACCCAGTAATGGGACTGCTGGGTCAAATGGAATTTCTATTTCTAGTTCCTTGAGGAATCGCCACACTGTCTTCCACAATGGTTGAACTAATTTACACTCCCACCAACTGTGTAAGAGTGTTCCTATTTCTCCACATCCTCTCCAGCATCTGTTGTCTCCAGATTTTTTAATGATTGCCATTCTAACTGGCGTGAGATGGTATCTCAATGTAGTTTTGATTTGCATTTCTCTAATGACCAATGATGATGAGCATTTTTTCATATGTTTGTTGGCCTCATGTATGCCTTTTTTTGTAAAGTGTCTGTTCATTTCCTTTGCCCACTTTTGAATGGGCTTGTTTGTTTTTTTCTTGTAAATCTGTTTTAGTTCTTTGTAGATTCTGGATATCAGCCCTTTGTCAGATGGGTAGACTGCAAAAATTTTTTCCCATTCTGTTGGTTGCTGATTCACTCTAATGACTGTTTGTTTTGCTGTACAGAAGCTGTGGAGTTTGATTAGGTGCCATTTGTCTATTTTGGCTTTTGTTGCCAATGCTTTTGGCATTTTGGTCGTGAAGTCCTTGCCTAAACCTATGTCCTGAGTGGTTTTGCCTAGATTTTCTTCTAGAGTTTTTATGGTGTTAGGTCTTATGTTTAAATCTTTAATCCATCTGGAGTTAATTTTAGTGTAAGGTGTCAGGAAGGGGTCCAGTTTCTGCTTTCTGCACATGGCTAGCCAGTTTTCCCAACACCATTTATTGAACAGGGAGTCATTTCCCCATTGCTTGTTTTTGTCAGGTTTGTCAAAGATTAGATGGTTGTAGATGTGCTGTGTTGCCTCCGAGGCCTCTGTTCTGTTCCATTGGTCTATATCTCTGTTTTGGTACCAGTACCATGCTGTTTTGATTACTGTAGCCTTGTAGAATGGTTTGAAATCTGTGAGTGTGATGCCTCCTGCTTTGTTCTTTTTGCTTAGAATTGACTTGGCTCTGCGGGCCCTCTTTTGGTTCCGTATGAAGTTTAAGGTGGTTTTTTCCAGTTCTGTGAAGATCATTGGTAGCTTGATGGGGATAGCGTTGAATCTGTAAATTACTTTGGGCAGTGTGGCCATTTTCACGATATTGATTCTTCCTAACCATGAACATGGAATGTTTCTCCATCTGTTTGTGTCCTCTCTTATTTTGTTAAGCAGTGATTTGTAGTTCTCCTTGAAGAGGTCCTTTACATTCCTTGTTAGTTGTGTTTCTAGGTATTTTTTTCTCTTTGTAGCAATTGTGAATGGCAGTTCATTCTTGATTTGGCTCTCTTTAAGTCTGTTATTGGTGTATAGGAATGCTTGTGATTTTTGCACATTGATTTTGTATCCAGAATCTTTGCTAAAGTTGCTTATCAGTTTCAGGAGATTTTGGGCTGAGACGATGGGGTCTTCTAGATATACAATCATGTCGTCTGCAAATAGAGACAATTTGACTTCCTCCTTTCCTATTCGCATACCTTTATTTCTTTTTCTTGCCTGATTGCTCTGGCTAAAACTTTCAGTACTATATTGAATAGGAGTGGTGAGAGAGGGCATCCTTGTCTAGTGCCAGATTTCAAAGGAAATGCTTCCAATTTTTGCCCATTCAGTATGATATTGGCTGTGGGTTTGTCGTAAATAGCTTTTATTATTTTGAGATACATTCCATCAATACCTAGTTTATTGAGGGTTTTTGCCTTTTCTGCATCAGTTAAGATAATCATGTGGTTTCTGTCTATGTTTCTGTTTATGTGGTGAATTACGTTTATAGACTTGCGTATGTTGAACCAGTCTCGCATCCCTGGGATGAATCCTACTTGATCATGGTGGATAAGCTTTTTGACGTGCTGTTGCAATCGGTTTGCAGGATTTTACTGAAGATTTTTGCATCTATGTTCATCATGGATAAAAATATGGAACGCTTCACGAATTTGTGTGTCATCCTTGCGCAGGGGCCGTGCTAATCTTCTCTGTATCATTCCAATTTTAGTATATGTGCTGCCAAAGCAAGCACTATTTTTATTTTTTAACAGAGACCAGGACTTGCCCTATTGCCCAGGCTGGTCTCAAACTTCACACATGTGGTTCATGGCATATTTTGGTTGGAACATGGGAAATGGGCTGGAAAGTTAGACTGAGGCCATAGCGATGGCAGCCTTGAATGCCAGGATGAGGAACTAGGCACAAGCGAATGGAAGGGGGCAGAAGACTAGAGACTTTACTACTCAATTCTGTGCTGAAAAAGTGAAAAAACAGATAGAAGAAGTGAAAAACAGATACCTACAGCCCCAAACCACAGGTAGTGCAAAAACAGCTGAGAAAATTTTAGGGAAAAACTAAACATATTGTCAAGTTGGTACGTATTGTGAAGTTGGTTGTGTGTGTGTGTGAATGACTCCATCTGAGAGATCTGAACAAAGTCCATGAGATGGCTGGGAAGATAAATGACCAATTCCATCTAACTTCAGGTGTCCTATTTGCAAAGCCTCACCAAAACACATAGAAAACATTCGGCTTCTTAGCCTTCACAGAGCACTCTATATGAGTAAGGATACATGTAATAAATATCTCTTTACATGTCTCCTTACTCATAGGTGGATATATTGCTTTAACATGAATTCCTAGAAGTAGAACTGCCGGATGGAAGAACACACACATTTAAAATTTTCAAAGATCCCCACTGTCAAAATCACCCTCCAAAAACACCAAGTGTCCTTCCTCTCTATAGTTCAGGGAGCAGCACGTTTGCATTCACTTGATTGAGCCTGGATTAGGTGCAGGTAATGTTCCTGTTGCAAGAACAGTGTTTATTCATGAATGAAGAGCCAGGTGCCCCGTGGTTCCTGGGTAGAGGGGAGACAGCTAATCTCCAAATGGCTGGCCTTGGCCTCCACTGGCCACACGCCCCCTTTGTTTGTAGTAACAGACACGCACACTGCGGACGTGCATGGTGTCACCTGCAGATGCCCCAGTTCCTGACGTCACTGGGGCTGCAGATCCAGCTTCCGGCCCAGCTGTGCAGCCAGGGCAGAGGAAAGAAGGGACAGTGCTGCCCTGCGTGGGGCTGAGTCCCCATCTGCTTCTGTCACCACACTCTCACTGTTGGGCTCGGACAAGGCCCCATCTCTCTGCAGCAGCCTCTTCATTGCTACATCCTTGAGGGTCCTAAACTGAATCATCATTTCTGGAAATAGTCATTCTTGTCCCTCCTGTTTTTTGAGATGGAGTCTCACTTTGTTTCCAGGCTGGAGTACAGTGGCACGATCTCGGCTCACCGCAGCCTCCACCTCCCAGCTTCAAGCGATTCTCCTGCCTCAGCCTCCCGAGTAGCTGGGACTATAGGCACTCACCACCGCGCATAGCTGATTTTTGTATTTTTAGTAGAGACGGGGTTTCACCATGTTGGCTGGGATCTTCTCAATGTCATGACCTCGTGATCCACTCGCCTCAGCCCCCCAAAGTGCTGGGACGACAGGCGTGAGCCATCGTGCCAGGCCTCTTGTCCCTCCTTTGAAGGTGTCATTTCTCATCACCCCAGACTATTAGTCAGTGAATATTTAGGTTGACTAGCTTTTAAAACATACCATTTATGTCGACTTACCATTTCTGTACATGATGCATCATTTGCTATAAATGAAAGTTAAAGTTAAAACCCATGAAAATAGTAAATGTTCACTCTTGTACCATCTAAAGTCAGTGTATATGCCTGCCGTGGCATGAGTGCACACCCCGAGGGAAACCTGCGTCCTGGAGCCAGGCGGCTTCTGAAGCATGCCTCTGCACCGGAAACACCTGGAGACCTTGCAAAAATGCAAATTCGAATTCAGTAGGTCTGGGTGGGGCCTGAGATTCTCTGTTTCTGACAAGGTCCCAGGAGATGCTGATGCTGCTGGTCCGCAGACCCCACTTAGAGTGACAAGGACACGTAGGCTGCCCAGCTCCCCGTCGTGGGGATAGGGCAAGAATGTCAACAGAAACGCAGCAGCAAGCCCTCCTGAGAACACCGAACCACACCTAAAGATTCAAGCAAAATCTTCATATTGGAGCAAAACTCAAAGAGCTATTTTGCCTTTTCTCCCAAATCTACATTTACCTTATAGTTATGTTATGCACTTAGAACTTTTGGCATCTCTGTTTACTGCTTCGCATACCTCCCCACCTCTTCCTTTATGCAAATACCTGAATCTAGGAAGCCGCTGCAGTTGGAAACTTCACCAGAAATCATGCTGGCCATGCTCGTAGGCTGGGTCTGGCTCTTGCTGGGAGGTGGAGGCCAGGACTCTGGCACACTGGGGTCTTCGGGGCTTTCCCTTCTCTGACCTCCTGCCATGCTCAGACAGAACGACATGCCATCTGCCGACTCACCATGGCTTCAAAGGTTGATGTCATGTTTCCCCAGGTGGTCACAGCTCTAGGAAGAGACAGTGTGGGGTGACTGGAGGGAGAGGGGAGTGAGACTGCCCCTTAGGGACCCACACACACTGAGGACATAATGGGCTCTTGGAAAAAATGTCACCTGAGACCAGGACAGTTAGAGAGATTGGCTTTATAAGTGGCACTTTATTGGCCGGGCATGGTGGCTCACACGTGTAATCCCAGCAGTTTGGAAGGTGAGGTGGGTGGATCACAAAGTCAGGAGACTGAGACCATCCTGGCCAACAGGGTGAAACCTCGTCTCTACTAAAATAAAAAAATTAGCCAGGCATGGCGATGCATGCCTGTAGTCCCAGCTACCGGGGAGGCTGAGACAGGACAATCGCTTGAACCCGGGAGGCGGAGGTTACAGTGAGCTGAGATAGCGCCATTGCACTCCAGCCTGGTGACAGAGTGAGACTCCGTTTCAAAAAAAAAAAAGTGGTATGTTATTTATGGTGGCTTGAATGGGTCACCTTTATGCCCATTTTCTGGAGGGAAAAACTGGCTCCAGGTGAATGCAAAGTCATGCCCTTGTGGCGTCACTTGAAGAGCCCAGAGGTCCTCTCTTCCAACCCAGCTGCTGGCAGGTCACGAGGACAGGCCACCCAGCCATTCCTGGCCTCCCTGGTAGAATTCAAGGCTGCCTGTATTGTGCATCTACGGTGTCTCAGGCACTCAGGGAGGAGAGTAAAGGCAGGACCTGAGGGGAATGAGGGGGACTTGCTAAGGAGCATGATGGTCACGTGCTGAGCAGAGGCCTGACCTGAGACCTCAGGGTGGCATTCCCTTGGGTACTGCAAGGGCTGGGAAAGGCCTCTTCCCTGCTTTAAACCCAGGCCAGTAGGTAGGTGGGTGGCCAAACCAGGCCTGCATGCTGGTCTCTGCACTGTAATGGGGGCCGTTTCCCTTGTGTTACATCATCGATCCCTCAATCTCCTGTGGCTCCTGTGATTTCCGAAGAGCTTGCCCTGATACTGGAGCCGGCCAGCACTGGGCATCAAGAGGGTTTGAACTTGATAGCCAAGAGTTGGCCGTGTGACAGCAAGAAATCGGCTTCTCTCTCTGGGCCATGGTGATCTTCAAAGTTTCTCCCAGCACTACATTACAAATGGAATACACACTTGTGAGCATTTTCAACGATACAGAAATATAGAAAGTAAATATATATAAACAAACAAAAAGCAAAGTCATCATCTTGCGCTAGAGGAAGCCACTGTGAATAGTTTGGTGTGTTTTCTTCCAAATTATTTTTTTCTCTATGTGTAAATATAAATAAACATACATAGGTTTATTGATCATCTTAACATTTATTTTTTCATTTAAAGTATGTTCCAGTGACCTTTCTGTGCCATCATATGTAAATTTCCTTTATTATTTGAAAGAAATCTATGTTGGACATTTTTGCATCAGCAGATCCTTCCCCTCCTTTTCAATGACAAATAGCATTTTGTATCATGGATGTGCATAATTTGTTTGGGCCTTTATATTATTTCCATTTTTTGCTATTGTAAACAGTGCTGAAATAAACATTTTTTACATGTATCCTTACTCATAGGTAGATATATTTCTTTAACATGAATTCCTAGAAGTAGAACTGCCGGATGAAAGAACACACACATTTAAAATTTTGAAAGATGGTGTCAAAATCACACTCCAAAAATACCAATTGTCCTTCCTCTCTACAGTTCAGGGAGCAGCACGTTTGCATTCACTTGATTGAGCCTGGATTAGATGCAGGTAATGTTCCTATTGCAGATGAGACAAGAGAGGCTTAGAGAGAACACGTGAGTGTCTCGAGGTGCCACATAAGTGGGGACAGAGCTAGGATCAAAGCCCTGTGCCCTACACCCGAGTCTGAATGCTCCGCGGCTCTCACATGATGAGGTGTGGTGGAAAGAGCCCTGACTGTGGGGTTCAAATACTTGAGTTCGAATTCTTGCCATGCAACTTGCCATCTCTGTGACTTTGACCAAGATACTTAATCTCCACAACCTCAGCTTCTTTCTCCATAAAACAGAGACAACAACACTCTCAAGGAGGGAGGTTGTGAGTGTTGAAAGAGAATTTATGTAACGATCTGGCCCCTAGGAGAGGATCTTTAAAATCTTCTCCTTCTGAAGAGTTGGGGACCAGGGAATTCTGCTATACTCTGGAGCTCTTCTGTCTTCATCCAGGAAGGTAACTGGAGGTTTATTGCCCAACCATGCACAACTCAAAAAATCCTTGCTGAAGATTGTCAAAAGGGCTTACAATTCAGGAGGGTTTTTTTTTTTTTTTTTTTTTTTTTTTGCTTAGAAGCAAAAAAGTTAGTTTTGTGGTTCAGCAAGATCTGGAAGTATGCACCTGAATGTTGGAAAAGAGGGTTCAAAGAGACTTTTAAATGCCCCTGATACAATTATGAAAGTGATTTTGGCAGAGGCCAAGTGGACTCTCACTTTAAAACAGCTCTAGGGGTGAAGTCATTTCTTTGCAGGTTCACCAGAGGGTCATCCCATTATTTGCAGCATTATGGTGCTTCAGGGATGTACAAAAATTGGAGAAGTGGTAAATTGTTATAAAAAAATGGCTGCAATCATTCCCCTACCTGTGCCCAGTGCCTCCGACACTGGCTGTAGGCTTATCCATGCAATTTGCTTTGGACAACAGAACATTAGAAAATGTGATTTTTGACTTGTCAGAAGAACTTGAATATTGGAGCTTGCCTTCTATTTGCAGGCTTGGAACTCTGTCCACCATTCAAATTAGTTTGAGCTAATGTGATGGAAAGACTGCATGAAGGATAACTGAGGTGCCCCAACCAACAGTATCAATTACCAGACATATGTGTGAGGCCATCCTAGATCACCCAGCCCCAGCCAAACCACCAGATCAGCAGGATTGGTCCAGACCAAAATGGTCCGGGTGGCCCATAGGATTATAAGAATTGGTGATTTAAAAAATTTTAAGCCACTATGCTTTGGGGTGTTCTGTCATATAGTCAAAGTTAACTTATAAAGATATTTACTGGATGAACACCTGGATGAACCAAAAAATACCCCACATTAGGAGAATTAGCCTTGCCCCAGGGCATGAAGAACAGTTCAGAACCATGGACAGAGGCACAGGATGGGGCAGTATTTGAGTCAAGCTATGGATATGCCGGGCCCTGGAGTGAGAGTGAGAACAGTATCTCAGGGTACAGGATGAGACAGATGTGTAAAGGAAGATGGGCCTGATATGGGTGTTAGTGAGTCTCGCCAGGCACCTATGAACTCAGGAAACCCTTACTCCCAGACAAAGAGGATGGCTGGCCACCCTATGAGGAAGACATGTGAAATGCTACA
Source organism: Alouatta palliata (assembly GCA_004027835.1). Lineage (NCBI taxonomy): Eukaryota > Metazoa > Chordata > Mammalia > Primates > Atelidae > Alouatta > Alouatta palliata. Next base: position 7,957 of record PVKV010018300.1, read on the forward strand.
CTCTTGTTGCCAGAGCCTGATTCTCAGTTGTTTTTCCCACATACTGTGTGATGACCGGGAGTGTGGAGGAGCATGGAAAGGGGCGGTTCCACACTCACCAGACAAACCAGGACTGTCTGCTGGTCACCTGATTCCCCAAGTTCATGTAATTAGAGGGCAGTAGGTAGAGGGTATGAGGAGACAGGGAGCTCAGTTTCTGGCTGCATGGCCAAGATTCACTGGGAAATGATTTTGGCTCAGTTTTCTAACTACCTCTCCACCAATTCCTGCACACAACCTGGGTTTCCACTATCTCTCTGGAGAAAGACAGGCATTGTGTCAAGGGAGTCTAGAGCTCATAATTTTATAAAAACAATAATCTCTTGGTTTTAGAAAGTATTTAGACTTTGATAGGTCCTTTTATGCCTACATAGTATATAACTGGGCTTGATCTTCATAACCCTTTTAGAGAAAAGCAGAGAATCCAGGTGCATTCCCATTGTCCAGGGCACCCACTAGCATCTTCTTCCTTTTTGTTTTCTAACATAGAGGAAGGCAGCCCAGACAGCATCCAGACCAGGAGCCTGGACCAGGGACCTTGCTGTCTGAGACTCTCTAACTAGGTGAATGCCCTTATAGTTCAACATTCGGGTACATGAAATGGACTCTGTCACCCTTATGTTCAAATGAGACATCCAGACTCCAGTCTTTAAACTCCTATAAGCTCTGAATTTCCAGTCTCTGAAAGTTGGGAGACCTGCGTTTTTGTTTGTTATATGGAGCCTATTTGAGAGGCCTCCTGGACCACTGCCTGCCTTCCTGGTATTTGTGCTAGTGGGGCTCCATAAAGTGAGTGGCAGGGGTGATGATTCCCATTTGCTATACAGTCAGGACACCCTGGGTACTCAGGAAGGCACTCAGAAGGGGTTGCCCAGATGATTCATAGGCTCATGTTACCCGCCCATGGGTGGAGGAGGGGCATCATGGCCCCAGGGCTGATTATATCCTAGGCCTCGCATGCTTCTAGGACTGTCTCCCCATCTCTCATCTGCTTTTCTCTGCACACCAGCTTTGATCTCTCAGGCCACCTTTCTCCATGAGGCTGGAGTCACAGCTCCTCGGCTTCACCCCTAGAAAGAAAGGGGCTCTCTCTCTGTTTCATTTTGAGAAAAATCTCAGGGAAGGCCTCTGATTGGCCTGGCTGGGGCCACGTGACTGCTCCTGTAGCCAGGCAGATAGGGATGCCATGGTGGGAAGCTTCATTCAGAGCCAACTGGTTGGAGTTGGAGGACGAACAGTTCCCAAAAGACGGGGAGTCATTACCAGAAGGTGAGATGGAGAGCAGATAGAGCAAGTGACACTCACCACAGAATTATCATTCCCACCTTTGGGGGTAAGGAGTGAATGCAGGGGCCTCAGGCCTTCACCACATGGTCTGGGGTTTGATGACAAGGAAGGTGGGATTTGAACCTGGACAATTTGACCGTGAAGCCTATGGTCTTTCCACTGTAGCTTCCTGATGATGTTCCATTCCCATACAGTGGCAAGGGGGTGAACAAGTGATTTCTTTGGGACCATAGCCCTGGGTGGCTGTGGGACAGATGTCTGAGTCTCAGGGCCATCTTTGTAAGGCAGTAGTATTCTCATGAGAGAGTCCCAGGCTGGGGATCAGGAGACCTGGTGCATTTATCTTAATTCTCCACTGCCTTACTATGTGACCTTGAGAAAGTCACTTTCCTTCTCTGGGTTTCCACATTTATCTGCCAAATGGCGATGATCATCCCAGAGTCCCTCCCACAGGCATTGAGTGGAACTAATGAGATAATTCCGTGAATGAGCTTTTGAAAGCTGAAAAGCCCACACAGATGTGGGGATTATTCTTATGATCCTGGGCCCCATAGGATTAGCTTAAATTTATGGCAACAGGAGGGATGGAGGCTAACAGAAACGTCCAGATGTCTAGCAGCCTTGCTCAAATAATGCAATACAACCTGCTTTGCAGGGTGGCCTCCTGGTTTATTGATTGATGTCAGGCGGCTCATGCTGGGTTTCCTGAATCTTCTTGGGGCAACCTCTCACCTCTGTCCCTGCTGCCCTGGGTCAGGGGTCATGGGTTCCTTTTCTGACAGTGTGTAAAACTGGCTGCATGGTTCTGGTTTTCTCTTCTTTCTCCCACAGGCCAAGAAATAAGGGCACTGAGCTACTTCTTCTTGGGATGACAGAATCTTGCAGATTTATTTACTGTTTCCTGGGGGAGGAGACACAGTCTGTTGGAACTGGAAGTGATGAGAAACTGCCATCCAATTCCATAGGAGGCCAATGAGAGGTTACATGAAGAGAGGACCCTATTGGTAGACACTCCTAGAAACCTCATGCTAAAATAAAACTCAGTAATTTTGTTTTTAAACTGCAGGGCCTTTCAGAGACTTGGATACTCTGATACATTTTGCTCGTTATCAGTAAGGGGATATAGCAGCCACATTTCTCAAATATTTTTTGGCCAGATATTTATTTTCCTTTGACAGCATTTTTTTTTTGGGACCAGTGTCCCCCTGAACACATGGAGGTAAAGAGAAATTGAATGTCATGCCATGCTTTCACAGATGGGGGCAAGGAGGCCCAGCAAGGAAAGTCAGGCAGAGCAGAGACCCATTCCCTGCCCCTGCCCTGGGACTCTTTTCGAAGCACCACCCTGCTCACATCTGCCCCAAGATACTCTGCTTCCACAAAAGTGTGGGTTGTTTTACAATTTGGAGGTGCCAGTGGGCCCCTTGGAAATCAGAGAATGTGCACTTTCTTGGCAAAATATCCAAGATAAGGGAGAGTATGAGTGTGATCGAGAATGCTGAGTGTGAATAGACATTTGGTTTTTGTTTACATCTAGGACCAGACCAGAGGGAGTTAGATCTACCCATCCTATGATAGAAACTGAGATGCAGCTTATGAAACAGAGGCTGCCAGTGGCTCACTCACCAGCTCCTTTGTGAGAGCCTAGTGTGTGCTCTATGAGCATGGCCCCTACACATGTCGGACTGAAGGACAATCCAGGAGCTGTGCAAGGTTTGTGTTCTGAGGCCCAGATGAGTCATACCTGGTGGCCAGGGTGCTGTGGTTCGCAGGCAGGAGGGTGAAGATAATTGTTACCACTGTGAAATACCTGCTGGTCCTCAGGCACTGTTCTAGCAGCTTTGCACATATTCACTCATCTAGTTCTCACATCAGCTCTGTAATACAGGTGCCATTACTGTCACTGCAACATTACAGAGGAGGACAACAAGGCAAAAATGTTAAAGAGCTTGTCCAAGGCTGTAGGACCCACAGACAGTAGTGCCAGGATGGATCTCACCCCAGCAGGCTGGTGTGGAACCCGTGCTTTTCAGCCACAATGCTGTACCACTGCTAGGTGGTGTTAGACAGGATTGGAAAATACTGCTTTGACTGGCTCTGACATGCAAAGAGATGCTCATAAAAGCAGAATATTAGAGATGGAAAAAGCTTCATCAGTCATTCAGTCTATGCCATTATAACTGATGTAGAACAGGCCAGGTAGGGCAACAGACTGGCCAAGGTCAACCACTTTCAACCACACTAGACTCAATGACATTGAACTTCCTGGCAACGATGGGAATAGCAAGTGTCTCCCTGCCCTGGAGTCAAACTCCAGCCAAGTTGTCTCTCTCCCTCCTTCACCTCCAGGCCCAACCTGGCCCCACCTGCCCCATCTGGGAGCCTGGACTGAACATTGTTCATTGAGTCCCACACCCACATGACCCCAGAGTCAAACTGCCTTTCATGCTGAAGAATGGAACTGACACTCCCAGCCACATCTCCCCAACCATGATCATCTGGTAATCCAACTTAAAAAAAAAAAAGATAAAATGACAATGGCAACTGAAATACTTTAAAACAGTGTGTGTGTGTGTGTGTGTGTGTGTGTGTGTGTGTGTGTGTATGCGTGTGTGATCATATCTCTTCCTCTGAAACATCACAAAGCATTGTCATCCCTATTTCAATACCCTTTATCCATCAAGGGTCTTTCTGATTCAATAAACAGGATTTCAGGCTCTGCCCCTCCCCCTTTTCCATCCCTACTCCAGGGGAATATGGTCTGTTTCCAGTATAGCTCATATTAAGCTGTGCAGTTGAAGGAACTTTAATCTTGCTGAGCACATGTTGAGGAGAATAAAACCAATTTTGTTTGGAGAACCAAGTGCTACACTCAGCTGGAAATCAGCTCTTTGGGTAATCTTACCCTCTGTTTTGACCAAGCAGGCCAGGCAGGATTTCTCGGGTAGTCCTGGAAAGCCTCAGACTCCTTGGGTCCAAGGAGGGAGAGAGAGTGAGTCCTCACTGAGTATCCCTGCCCCAAATCCTTTGATTCTCCGCTTTCGGTACAGAAAGCAGCTCCAATCCAGGCTCCTTATGGATCAAGGCTAATCTGGATGTAATTCCCTGCCCAGCTCGCTGCATCCTTAGCAACACATAAATACAGATTAAAGGGTTATATAAATGCAATTTTCTAATTAATCAGTGCAAATCCAGCTACTGCGGGAGACATACATTTCAGTTTTTATGTGAAAGGTTTTCTTCCTTGAGTTCAGTTTATAAATGCAAGTTCTGTTCCTGTGATTCCTAGCACTAATGGTCATTGAGTGATCAAGAGGTTTGACAATTCCCAAAAATGTGTCTGTCATGGCCCCAAGTCCTTGAGTTCTCAGCAGAAGATTCTGAGTCATGGACAATGGGAAGAGGCTGAGCTTAGGGTCAGTCAGCTCAGCTTTGATCCTGGATGTGTGGCCTAGGACATGTTACCTAACCTTTGGGCCCCAATTTCCTCATTCTTAAAAAGATAATGAGACCTGCCTCCTGGGGTTACTCTGAAGATTAAATGCCATATTTGAAGGTGCATAGCCTGGCATCTGGTGCATTAGTGGCCATTATTGTTTGCAATTGAGGACAAAGGTTTTCGAGGGCTCAGCGCAGGAACAGATAACCAATCATCTCAGGCCTGAGTATTCTGCTTTCTTCTGACAGGGTTGTGTGTATTAGTATTTCCCTTGTATAGAACAGGGTTCATGAATCCAGGAGGGGTGTGGTCTCCCCAGATTTTCCAGCTCTCCTTTCCTCATTGTCCCGCCAACCTACACACATGCACACTCACTCTCTTACGTTGGATATGTTATCAAGAACGTGCACATGCTGCGATTTCCAAGGGCCCCAGTGGCACCCCCAAACTGTAAAACATGGAGTTTGGAGCATGGAGGCAGAGGGATTTTCTTGGTGCAGATGTGAGCAGGGTGGTGTCTTGAAAAGGACCCTGGGATGGGGAGCAGGGAATGGGGCCGAATGAGGATAACGAAAGTGCTTGGCCACACAAAGGGTTAGGGAGAAAACCCGTTTTATAACAACATCCATAAGGATAGCAATCATCATAATAATTGTAGTGGTAGGAATGGGGATGAGGATGGGGCAGGCATGCCGTGGACTTTGTCTCACTGTATCCTTAATGACAAACCTTCGAGGGGGATATACCAATTCTATTGCCATTTTTAAAATGAGGAAGCTAAGAATTGAAAGGCTACATGGCCTGCCTTATACTGCAGAACTTCTCTTAAATAATTGACTGCCTTTTTCCTCCCTCTCTTCATTCCTCTAATGCTCTTTCCCTGGTGTGTGTGTGTGTGTGTGTGTGTGTGTGTGTGTGTGTGTATGTGTGTGTGCCTCCTACTCAAATCTCCATGCATGCAAACGCACACATCCCCCAAGCTCTCACGCCACCACATGATACTGGCAGGGATGTCACACATGTGCTTTGGTCCATCAACCCCCGGCGTGCCCAGGTGGTGCCTGCTCATGGCAGAAAACCTTCCTGAGGATAAGCAGTGGAAAGGAGAGGGCCAACAGAGAATAGGGAAAAAAGACTAAGTTTGAGAATGTCTTCCAAGCTGGTTGGTTTTACTTATTTCAGGCTCATCTCACGTTACCACCAGTGAAGTCAACCAGGACCGCAGGTTGGTGGGCCCTGAAGACCCGCTTTATGGAGTGACTTGGCAAGCCCAGCATTTCTTTCTTTCTTTTTTTTTTTTTTGTTGAGACAGAGTCTCACTCCGTCACCAGGTGCCAGGCTGGAGTGCAGTGGCGCGACCTCGGCTCACCGCAACCTCCGCCTCCCGGGTTCAAACAATTCTCCTGCCTCAGCCTCCTGAGTAGCTGGGACTACAGGTGCGTGGCACTACACCCAGCTATTTTTTTTTGTATTTTTAGTAGAGATGGGGTTTCACCATGTTGGTCAGGATGGTCTCGATCTCTTGACCCCGTGATCCACCCACCTTGGCCTCCCAAAGTGCTGGGATTACAGGCATGAGCCACCACGCCCAGCCAAGCCCGGTATTTGTTGCAGACACAGGGACCCCTCCAAGAATCAGAAAGTGGCTTTTCTCTAAATCATTCTCCAACTTTTCTTAGGCCTAGACTGCAACTGCTGACTTTTTCTATGGCCTCTTCATCTGTGCCCTTGTGTAACACCTGGGTGTCTCTGCTCCACAATTTTCTTATCTGAAAACTGGGAAAAGAACTCAACCTTGCTTATCTATCTCCAAGGGTTATCATAGGTTCCAGTGAGAACATACAGGAGAAATTGCTTTCAAACAGGTGGGATGGGTAGAGGCGGTGTGGAGAGGAAAGAGGAAGGGACATGCAGAGAATGAGCACTTTTGAAAACTAAGGTTAGGCGAATTCAAAGTTCTCTCTCTCGTTCACGACCCTCTGTCACATTAGAAGTGCTAGACTGGGACTGCCCAAGCAACCTGGGAAGCACTGAGTGCTGTCACTTTAAAAGTAAAGTGCAGGGCCGGGCGCGGTGGCTCACGCCTGTAATCCCAGCACTTTGGGAGGCCGAGGCGGGTGGATCACGAGGTCAAGAAATCGAGACCATCCTGGTCAACATGGTGAAACCCCGTCTCTACTAAAAATACAAAAATTAGCCGGGCATGGTGGCACGTGCCTGTAGTCCCAGCTACTCGGGAGGCTGAGGCAGGAGAATTGCTGGAACCCAGGAGGCGGAGGTTGCGGTGAGCCGAGATCACGCCATTGCACTCCAGCCTGGGTAACAAGAGTGAAACTCCGTCTTAAAAAAAAAAAAAAAAAAAGTAAAGTGCAGTGTTCATTAGCTGGGCTATTTTTTCAGGTGTGTTCTAATTGTGCTAATTAACTCTAAGGTGGATTTCAGCACTCCAGCCTCCATGGCTGCCTTCAAATGCCAAAACAAATCTTGCCATAATTACCAGCAATCCTTTTCATTACCGGCTGCCTAATTATCCTATTAATAGCACATCCTAAGAGACAGTATTTGCTTGGCAGGCAAATATTTGTTTTTAAATGAGCAAACAAAAAGACAAACTGCTCTGTTTGCAGAAGGATTCCAAAATGCAAAATGGTTTATATTCATAGAAAATATAATAATCCAAGTAAAACCAAATGCTTAACCTATTTGAAGCATTTGAACATTAAAATATATGTTGTTTGCCCTGGTTTCAGTCCTTCCTTGCTAGGAGGGTTGAGTGCTAGAACGATTTTAAAGACGTTTCTGTCATATGGAACTGGATGTCTCATTGGGTTCGAGATAAACTTGGTCAAAGAGGGAAAAATGAAGACATATGACACGGAATAAAGTAATGTTAGAGCCAGAAGGAAACTTGAGGCCAGAGGTTTGATTCCCAGACCTAGCTGATCATCAGAATCACCTGGGAAGAGACTGGTCAAAAGCTATCTTCCCAAACCTGCTGGTTTCTTTCTTCCTTTCTTCTATATAAAAATGTCTCGTTCAAGTGAAAATAAATTTACCTCCTCAGCCCACCCCCATTCCATCCCCACTCCAGGCTTTTCCTGTTATTAATGCATAGATGCTATGAATATGCACAATCGCCTTTTCCTTTTTTGAAAACAAGAATGAGCCTGTAATCCCAGCTACTTGCGAGATGGAGGCAGGAGGATTGCTTGATGCCAGGATTTCAGGATTAGCCTGGGCAACATAGCAAGACCCTGTCTCTAAAAATACAAATTTTTTTTTTGAAAAACCAAGAATGAGATCATGCTATCTATTAGATTGAACATTTTGAAATTGCTGACGTGCAAGTGCTTTATAACCTACCAAATGGCGATTTCATATGGTTCAATTTGAGACACTGTTCTGTATCTGTTGCCATATTAAAAAAATATAGAGAGAGAGTGTTGTATTAGGTTGGTGCAAAAGTAATTGCCATTACTTTTAATGGCAAAAACCACAATTACGTTTGCCCCAACCTATATATGAAGGCAACACCGTAAGGGAACCACTCTCTACAGATGGCCTGTCCATTTCCTTCTACTTTCCAGGTTTATGAACTGCAGAGCACTGCTGTGACGCCAGCCTCTCTACCTCCCCACACGGCTCTCCCTTCCAGCTTAAGCTCCTGTCCCACTTGCTCTGGGCACCCTCCCCTGATTGTACCGACCTTTACTGATGTCCTTGCACCTCCGAGCCTGTCATTTTCACCCCTGACAACGTTTTACCATTTAACTAGAGATTTAAAAATACTGTCAATGTTGTCCACTACTTAGCTACTCTGACCACCACTCCCATCTCAAAAACCCCCATAGGCTCCCAGCAGCCTCCTGGGCATACACACGGTCCTCCCTGGGTGCTGAAAGCTCTCCACGCATAGCCCCTCTGGCATTCCAGCTTGGCTTCCTATTGTCTTGGTTGCTGCTGCTCTCTTCTCGGAATGCCTGTGACTGGCACACAGTAGGAGGTCAATTAGATGCCCTTTCAGGAGCTGAGTGCACCCTCCACTCTTGTCAGGCTCTTTACAAAGATCTGTGAATGTCATCCCATGGTCCTCATGGGTCTCAGTTTCCTCATTTGTCAAATGTATTGACTTCACAGCACGGCTGTAGGGTTATAAAACCTCTGTAGTGCCTATTGAACGCCTGGCACTTAGTAGGTATTAATTAAATGGTAGTTATTATTACTATTAGAGCTGATTTTAATGGCATTTTACAACTTGCAATTTGGCCATTGGTTTGAGAGAAATATTCTTTACCATGTTAGGAAAATATCTTTTCTTCCCTTAATTTTCTGAGATTTGAATTCAGAACATGTTTAAATGCATTGAATGATTGTTAGCAAACGTAAGTTAATTAAAATAGTTTAGGCCAAGGCAGGCGGATCACTTGAGCCCAGGAGTTCGAGACCAGCCTGGGCAATATAGTGAGAGCTTATCTCTACAAAACATAAAAATCAAAATTGACCTTGAAATGCCATATTACATCATTAGATTACCTCATAGTAAATGATTCCTATGTTCCTGAGGTCAACCCTAATAAACCATGGCAGATTGTTCTCTTGGCAGACCGCTGAATGCACTAGTTTGCATCATACCATGAACTTTTACATTTATATTTACTTTTAAAATCTGTTAATATAATCAGAGTTTAACAATCCAGTTTTTCTCTGTTATTTTAAAAACATATATGCCTTCTCTTTGAAGCATTTTTCTTCCTTTTGCATTCCTTTGATAACTGTATTTCAATATTGAATTGCTTTTAATGTTTGTCCCTAGTAGTTTTGTACTGTTACATCTCCTTTCTTTCTTTTTTTTTTTTTTTTTGAGATAGAGTCTTGCTCTGTCCAGGCACCAGCCTGGTGCAGTGGCGCGATCTCGGCTCACCGCAACCTCTGCCTCCGGGGTTCAAGCAATTCTCCTGCCTCAGCCTCTCGTGTAGCTGGGACTACAGGCGCACACCACCATGCCCAGCTAAGTTTTGTATTTTTTTAAGTAGAGGCAGGGTTTCACAATGTTGGCCAGGATGGTCTCGATCTCCTGACCTCGTGATCGACCCGCCTCGGCCTCCCAAAGTGCTGGAATTACAAGTGCGAGCCACCGCGCCCGGCCACATTTCCTTTCTTGAATCCTCAGTTTTGATTCATCTCTCAGACTACTGAAGCATGTCTTTTTTTTTTTTTTTTTTTTTTTTTGAGGTGGAGTCTCGCCGTGTCGCCACGTGCCAGGCTGGAGTGCAGTGGCACGATCTCGGCTCACTGCAACCTCCGCCTGGATTCAAGTGATTCTTCGGCCTCAGCCCCCCCCGAGTGGCTGGGACTACAGGTGTATGCCACCATGCCCAGCTAATTTTTGTATTTTTAGTAGAGACGGGTTTCACCATGTTGGCCAGGATGGTCTCGATCTCTTGACCTCGTGATCCACCCACCTCGGCCTCCCAAAGTGCTGGGATTACAGGCGTGAGCCACCGCGCCCGGTCGCATGTCTTAAAATACTTTTTTTCTAGGAGAGCTATGTGGGTGATACATTTTCTGAGACTTGCATATCTGGAACTGTGTTTATGTTGACCTCTCGGGGAAAAACAAATTTGTTGGGTATGGAATTTCTGACCTTAACCTTTTTCCCCGTCAAGATTCCTTTAAAACACAGATCCATTTTCTTCTGGGGTATGTTGCCGTTGATAAATTTAAGGTGAACCTTTTTCTTTCTTTTCTTTTTTTTTTTTCAGCCTTAGTGCTCACAAGACATATTTTAGTTCTTGTAATTTCAAAAACTCTCCCCAGGATAAGTCAGTGTTTAGTAGGTATTGCTGTAACACAATGAAAAACAGAAGATGTCTTCCATTTTGAGTTTAATTTGTGACTTTAATTCATTTGCTCAGTTTTCTTCATCAGGGCGCCCTTGGAAATATATTTTCTAAGGAACAGATAAAACTCTAGATCTGGAAGAATAAATTGACATGGATAGCCTCTGGCTCAGTCTTGAAAATTTTTTTATTAAAGTTTAAAATATTTATGTATTTGCTTTTGAATTTACACATAGTAATATTAACTCTTTGGTATACAGTTCTATGAAGTTTGATAATACTTGGTTATGTAATCAGTGCCACAATCAAGATACAGAACGTTTTTACCACCTCTTTCCCCCAAGATTCCCTCATGCTGACCCTTTGCAGTCAACCCCATCATCAACCCCTGGCAACCATTAATCTGTTTTCTATTATCCAGGTTACTTTAAAGAAATATTGTTTTCTTCCTTTCTTTTTTTTTTTTGAGATGGAGTTTCTCTCTTGTTGCCCAGGCTGGAGTGCAATGGTGGGATCTCGATTCACTGTAACCTCCGCCTCCCAGGTTCAAGCAAATCTCCTGCCTCAGCCTTCTGTGTAGCTGGGATTACAGGGGCCTGCCACGATGCCTGGCTAATATTTTTGTATTTTTAGTAGAGATGGGGTTTCACCATGTTGACCAGGCTGGTCTTGAACTCCTGACCTCAGGTGATCTGCCCACCTCAGCCTTCTAAAGTGCTGGGATTACAGGCATGAGTCACTGCGCCTGGCCTAAAAAAAATATTGTTCATTTTACTTTAAAAAAATCATATACGAAAATTGCTGTTTTTCTTTTGGTGTACATTTCTATGAATTTTAGCACACATATAGATTCTTGTACCCATGACCACAGTCAGCTCCACCACCCTTCAATAACCCCTTATATAGTTACTCCTCATCCCTCACCCCCACCCCTAACTCCTGGCAACCACTCATCTCTTCCCCGTCCTGTCGTTTTGCTGTTTTCAGAATGTCACATAAGTGGAATCATACCGTATATAGCCTCTTGAGACTAGCTTTTCTCACTTCATGTAGTGTCTTGAGATTTGTCCACGATGTTTCATATATGAATGATTTGGTCCTGGCCGGGCGCAGTGGCTCATCTCTGTAATCCCAGCACTTTGAGAGGCTGAGGCAGGGAGATCACTTGAGGTCAGGAGTTTGAGACCAGCCTGGCCAAAATGGTGAAACCCCGTCTCTATTAAGAGTATGAAACTTAGCCAGGCGTGATGGTTGTTGCCTATAAGCCCAGCTACTTGGAAGGCTGAGGCAAGAGAATTGCTTGAACCCGGGAGGCACAGGTTGCAGTGAGCGGAGATAGTACTACTGTAATTCAGCTTGGGTGACAGAGTGAGACTCCATCTCAAATAATAATAATAATAAAATTTGGTTCCTTTTACTGCTGAGTGGCATTCCATTGTTGGATGTAGCATAGCTGCTTTACTCATTTACCCTGGCCCAGAATTTAGGGTCTCATGGGCATGTGTCAAGGGCTTTTGACAATATCACTTCATCTCTGATCCACCCCTTCCCAGTTTCCCCCTTCCCATTCAGGACTACTGGGGTAAGTCCTACTTTGCCTCCCCCGACTGTCCCCACATCCTCTTCACATCAGTCCTCTCCTGAAGCAATACCACGTCCTGCCACTCCAAGCGCAGTTCGTCCTGGGAGATGCATTTCTAGTTGCGGGAACAGGGACATGGCGGGGTAGGGAGAGTTGGGGGTGCCTGGTACTCTCGTCTGTGTGGCTCCAGGGCCCTGATCCCGATGCCATGGCTGGGGTGAGCCGAATGCTTCTCTGGCTTTCTCCCTGATTCTCTGAGCTGTTGTGATTCAAAGGTGGAGTGGGAACAGCCCACGTTTGTGGTTTTCATTTTAGTCCTGTTGACTCTGCAGACAGGACCAACGCCCACACCTGAACGTGTGGCCACTCCTTTTAGTGTCCAGGCTGAAGTTCCTTAATCAGTTTGGACATTTTCACTGTGAGTTCAGAGGGGCCTACTGGGCCTTGCAAGGCTGTGGTCAAGTTCGTCCGTATCTCTTCTGTCTTGCATTTTCAGTTACTTTCTGCTAATGATTTCCTCAACGCCTACAAACCGAGTCCAGTCTCTTTTAAAACACAAACAAAAAACAACAGCTAAAAAGATCGTCTTACCCTGAGCACTGGGTCCCCACTGATGCCATCCAACAGCTGGTTTTATTAAAAGAATTTTACACTCATTATTTCACTTTTTCACTTATGTTCAATTCTGTTTTTTTCCTAGAGAGTAATTTTTACATTTTAATTATTATTTTTGAGACAGAGTTTCGCTCTTGCTGCCAGGCTGGAGTGCAGTGGTGTGATTTCTGCTTACTGCAACCTCCACCTCCTGGGTTCAAGCAGTTCTCCAGCCTCAGCCTCCCAAGTAGCTGGGATTACAGGCATGCACTACCACACCTGGCTAATTTTTTTTTTGTATTTTTAGTAGAGATGGGGTTTCACCATGTTAGCTAGGCTGCTCTCAAACTCCTGACCTCAAGTGATCCTCTGCCTTGGCCCCTCAAAGTGCTGGGATTACAGGCATGAGCCACTGTGCCCTGGCTTAAATATTATTATTTTTATAATTTTCATAATAATATGTGCTCTTTGCATAAAACATGTAAATTTCAAGGAAGAGTAAAGAGGGCAATCCTGACACTCACCACCCTATTGTTACACAGAGGTAGCTATTAGTAACATCTGAAGACATTTCTTTCACATTTTATTAAGGACAGTTTTCTTTTTCCTTCATGGTATTTTATTCTATGTAGTTTTTAGTATTGATTTCTTTTTTTGCTTAACATTATATTATGAGCATTTATCTATAGTTTTTTTTTCCCATTTTTTTATTGCATTTTAGGTTTTGGGGTACATACACATGAAGAACATGCAAGATTGTTACATAGGTACACACATGGCAGTGTGATTTGCTGTCTTCCTCCCCATCACCTATATCTGGCATTTCTCCCCATGCTATCTCTCCCCAACTCCTCACCCCCCGCTGTCCCTCCCCTGTTTTCCCCCTGACAGACCCCAGTGTGTGATGCTTCCCTCCCTGTGTCCATGTGTTCTCATTGTTCAACACCCACCTATGAGTGAGAATATGCAGTGTTTGATTTTCTGTTCTTGTGTCAGTTTGCTGAGAATGATGGTTTCCAGCTTCATCCATGTCCCTACAAAGGACACGAACTCATTTTAAAGAAAACTCTTCAAAGACATACTTCTAATGCCTCATACTACTTCAAAGTATGGATGCACCATATTTTACCATTATCTGAGAGCTGGACATTTAGATTATTTTCAATGGTATGGTTTTCCATTTTAATTTTTTTCCTTAAGATAATTTCTAAAAGGAGAATTATTTCTTAAACAAATGTAAATATTTCTAAGACCTGTGATGCAGGTTGGACCAACATTGGAGAATGCTGGACACACTGTACCCAGCAGTGAATGAGCACTGCTTTCCCAGGTGACTGTGGTTGAGCCTGATGTCATCTCAAATCAGTTCCACTAGCATGAAAGAGGCAGGGAGTATTTTGTTGTTTTATTTTGCATTCTCTAAATGCTGCATGATATTCCATGGTATGGGCATGCCTTATTTTATTTAACTATTTCCCTTTTACTAGTCATTTGTGTTGTTTCTAATTTCTCATTAGCAAAACTAATGTTGCATTAAATCATCCTTGTACATAAATTATTCACTGAATTGATTATATTTTCTCTTTCCCCCATATACAGGCATATATGGAGATATCATGGGTGTGGTTCTGGGCCATCACGGTGAAGCAAATATCGCAATAAAGTGAGTCACAGAACTTTTTTGATTTCCCAGTATACATAAAAGTTATATTTACACTATACTATGGTCTATTATATTTGCAATAGCATTACGTCTAAAATTATATACTTGAATTAAAAGCACCTGACTGCTAAGCAAATGGTCATCTGAGCCTTCACTGAGTCATAATATTTTTGCTGGTGGAGGGAAGGTCTTGCCTTGATATTGATGGCTGTTTATTGATGAGGGTGATGGTGACTGAAGGTTATGGTGGCTGTGGCAATTTCTTGAAAGAAGACAATAATGAAGTTTGCTGCATTGGTTGACTTCCTTTCATGAAATTTGTCTGCGTAGCACACAAGGCTGCTTGAAGCATTTTGCCCACAGAACTTCTTTCAAAATGGAAGTCAATCATCTCCAACCCTGCCACTGTTTTAAAAATTTAGTGTATGTATGTTCTAAATCATTTATTGTAATTTCTATAATGTTCACAGCATCTTCACTAGCAGCAGATTCCATCCCAAGAAACCATTTTCTTTGCTCACCCATAAGCAGTAACGCTTCATCTGTTAAGTCTGATCATGAGATTGAAGCTGTTAAGTCTCATCTTCAGGTTCCCCTTCTAATTCTGGTTCTCTTGCTCTTTCCAGCATATCCATAGCTACTTCCTCCACTGAAATCTTGAATCCCTCAAAGTCATCCATGAGGGTTGGAATCAACTTCTTCCAAACTCCTGTTCATGTTGATATTTGACTTCTTCCCATGAATCACAAATGTTCTTAATGGCACATCTAGAATGTGAATCATTTCCAGGAGGTTTTCAATGTACTTTGCCCAGATCCATCAGGAATCGCTATCTACGGCAGCCATAACCTTATGAAATGTATTTCTTAAGTAATAAGACTCGAAAGTTGACACTACTCCTTGATCCGTGGGCTATAGAATGGATGTTGTGTTAGCAGGCATGAAAACAACATTCATCTTCCTGTACATCTCCATCATAGCCCTTGGGTGACGAGGCGCATTATCAATGAGCAGTAATATTTTAAGAGAAGTATACAAACAGTTGCTATCAACAGTGGGCTTAAAATATTCAGTAGACCATGCTGTCAACAGATGTGCTGTCATCCAAACTTTGTTGTGCCATTGGTAGAGCACAGGCAGAGTAGATTTAGCATTGTTATTAAGGACCCTAGAATCCTTGGAAGGGTAAATGAGCCTTGGCTTCAACTTAAAGGTGCCAGTTGCATTAGCTCCTAATAAGAGAGTCAGCTGGTGCTTTGAAGCATGGAAGCCAGGCATTGACTCTGGAACTGTGAAAGTCCTAGATGGCATCTTCTTCCAACAGAAGGCTGTTTCGTCTGCATTGCAAATCTGTTGTTGACTGCAGCAACCTTCATCAATGATCTTAGCTAGATCTTCTGGATGACTTGGGGCAGCTTCTCCAACAGCGCTCGCTGCTTCACCTTGTACTTTCATGTCATGAAACTGGCTTCTTTTTTAAATCTAATGCACCTGCCTCTGCTAGCTTCCAATTTTTCTTCTATGGCTTCCTTGTCTCTCAACCTTCACAGAATTGAAGAGTTAGGGCCTTGCTCTGGACTCAGCCGTGGCTCAAGGGAATGTTATGGCTGGTTTGATCTTCTATCCAGACCACTCCAACTATTCCTGTGTTAGCAATAAGGCTGTTTTGCTTGCTTATCATTCGTGTGTCCATAGGAGTAGCACTTTTAACTTTCTTCAAGAGCTTTTTCTTTGCATTCACAACTTGGCTAACTTGTGGGGTGGGGGAAAAGCTGGTCAGCGGTGCAGTCAGAACACACACATCATTTATTAAGTTCAGCACTAAGGGCCTAGCCTTCAGCCTATCTCAGCTTTTGACATACCTTCCTCACTAGGCTTAATCAATTCTAACTTTTAACATAAAATGAGAGACGTGTAGCCCTTCCTTTCACTTGAACACTTAAGAGGGCATTGTAAGGTCATTAATTGGCCTAACTTATATATTTTTGTGTCTCAAAGAATAGGGAGGCCAAGGATAGGGAGAGAGATGGGGGAAAGGCTGGTCAGGGATGCAGTCAGAGCACACACAACATTTATTAAGTTCACCATCTTACACAGGTGAGGTTTGCAGCACTCCAGATCAATTACAATGGTAACATCAGAGATCAGTGAACACAGATCACCGTAACAGATACAACAGTAATGGAAAAGTCTGAAACATTATGAGAATTATTAAAATGTGGCGCAGATGCAGCAAACAAGCAGAAGCTGTTGGAAAAGTGACGTCAACAGACTTGGTGGACACAAGGTTACTACAAACTTTTATTTGCAAAAAGCACATTATCTGTGACATGCAATGAAACAAGGTGTGTCTGTATCCACAAGGCCATGCCCCTCGACTTCTTTAGGCGTCTGCTGCACCGTCTTTTCCCTGAGCACCATAGTAAATAACCCCTCTGCCCTGTCACTATCTGACTTCCTCACCTGATTTGTTTTCCTTCTGGGTTATCGTCTTACGCTACTCAGGCTGCTATAACAAAATACCGTCAACTGGGTGGTTTATAAGCAGCGGAAATTTATTTCTCACAGATCTGAAGGCTGGAAATCCAAGACCAAGGTGCCGGCACATTTGATGTCTGGGGAGGGCCTGTTTCCTGGTTCATAGGTGGCGGCTTCTGGCTGTGTCCTCACTTGGTGGAAAAGGCTAGGCAGCTCTCTAGGACCTATTTTTTTTTTTTTTTTGAGACAGAGTTTCACTTTTGATTCCCAGGCTAGAGTGCAGTGGCATGATCTCGGCTCACTGCAACCTCCACCTCCCAGGTTCAAGTGATTCTCCTGCTTCAGCCTCCCGAGTAGCTGGGATTACAGGCGTGAGCCCCCACATGTCTGTATTTTTATAGAGATGGGGTTTCTCCATATTGGTCAGGCTGGTCTTGAACTCCTGACCTCAGGTGATCTGCCCACCTCAGCCTCCCAAAGTGTTGGGATTACAGGCATAAACCACTGTGCCCGGCCTCTAGGGCTTCTTTTATAAGGGCACAAACCCCATTTATGTGGGCTGCACCCTCATGACCTAATCACCTCCTAACACCCTACCTTCCAATATCATCACATGGGAGATTAGGTTTCAACATGTGACCTTTTTGGGGGTCACAAACATTAGACCATGGCAGCATCGTCACCTGATGTATTTATTTATATATGGCCTGGTAACCCACCATTGACTACACAATGAGCTCCACAAAGCCACAGACTTTTGTCTGTTATTATAAAAGTAACACCTGTTCATTAAATAAAATGTATAAATAGAAAAATAGGATAAAAAATACCAAAACACAGTGATTTTTATTTTGATAGGTTTTCTTCTGGCCTTTTGTTGTTGTTTTGACTTTAACAAAATTAAAATCATATTATATTTATAGTTCTGTAACAGCTTTGTTCAATGAATAGGATCTCATGTATTATTGCACCACAGTCTTTGTGTGTATGTGTGTGTGTATATGTGTGTTTCTGTGTATGTGTGTATGTGTGTATGTGTGTGTATATGTTTGTGTGTGTGTGTGTATGTGTGTGTATATGTGTATGTGTGTATATATGTGTATGTGTGTGTATGTATGTGAGAGAGAGAGAGAGAGAGAGAGAAAGCATTGAATATCTGACCCATTGTAATCCGGTCTCCGCTCCCACTACGTCAGCTGCCTATATTGGAAAGGTCATTCTGGCCTCCCAGTCACTAGATCCATGCTCCTTTTTGGTCCTCATTTACCTGACCTCCATCACCCTCTTGTGTTCTCTGTCTTGGGATTCTGTAACATCATCACCTTCTTCTTCCTTCTTTTATCCCAGCAATAATTTGATGATGTCATTTTTAGTCTTGGAAAGTAACATTTTCACTCAATATAAATGCAAAACCTTGTGATTTACTACGTAGCTTCAGATCAGTGTGGCTTGGAAGGAAGTTTTCAGAACTAAGAATTTGGAGGCAGAAGGTAAAGTGTTTTGGGAGTTTTCTGAAGACTACCAGGAAGCAACCTCTCCGTCAGAGCACCGTCCGGCACAGGCTTGCTGCCCTCCCTCCGTTCCCTCTTCTATTCATTGACTTTTGGACTGATTTTTCTTTTCTTTTCTTTTTCTTTTTTTCTTTTGAGAAAGACTCTTACTCTGTCACCCATGCTGGAGTGCAGTGGTACGATCTCAGCTCACTGCAACCTTCATCTCCTGGGTTCAGGTGATCCTTCTGCCTCAGCCTCTGATGTAGCTAGGATTACAGGTGCATGCCACCATGCCTGGGTAATTTTTGGATTTTTAGTGGAGATGGGGTTTCACTACGTTGGCCAGGCTGATCCCGAACTCTTGTCCTCAAGTGGTCTGCCCACCTTGGCCTCCCAAAGTTCTAGGATTACATGCCTAAGCCACCATGCTCAACCTGGACTGATTTTCAAAATTGTGGCAAAATATACATAAGACTGATCATTTTAACCATTTTAAGAGTACAGCTCAGGGGCGTTAAATGCATTCACACTGCTGTGATTCCATCACCACCATCCAGCTCCAGAAATCTTCATCTTCTCAAATGGAAACTGTACTCATGAAGCATTAGGTTTAAAGTAAGGGCAAAAACTGCAATTACTTTTGTACCAACCTAATACCAGCCTCACATCCTTTCTACCCCCAACCCTTGGTAACCACTATTCTACTTTCCGTATCTGTGAATTTGCCTGTTCTAGATACTTCATATAAGTGGAATCATACAATATTTGTCCTTTTGTGACTGGCTTATTGCACATAGCATAATGCCTTCAAGCTTTGTTTGTATTCTCTCCTTTAATATTTATAGTACGCCAGGTCTACACTTGGGCTTAGGTACACCAAGGAGGTGAGGTATGGGACAGATAGGTAAACACTATCAGCTGAGACATCGATCACTGAGTTCATACTAACAGAGATTAGCCTATCAAAGCATTCTCAAGCTCATGATTAACAAAGAGGAGGTTCACGCCTGTAATCCCAGCACTCTGGGAGGCCGAGAAGGCGGATCATGAGGTCAGGATTTGAGATCATCCTGGCCAACGTGGTGAAACCCCATCTCTACTAAAAATACACACACACACACACACACACACACACACACACAATTAGCTGGGCATGGTGGCACGTGCCTGTAATCCCAGGTACTCGGGAGGCTGAGGCAGGAGAATCGCTTGAACCAGGGAGTTGGAAGTTGCAGTGAGCCGAGATCGTGCCACTGCACTCCAGCCTGTTCACAGAGTGATACTCTGTCTCAAAAACAAATCAAAACAAAACAAAGAGGAAAAGGGACAAAAGGGAAGATTCAGCTGAACAGAGAGAGGGAAAAAAGCTGGAGTATTGACTAGGGAGAGGAAGGCTTGGGTGGGATGGAATGGAGATTAATTTGGTTAATCAAGACATCGTGGGCACCTTCAGGAGTGACAGGTAGTCGGAGGGTGGTGGTGTAAAATATAAACTCTATGTGCTTAGGATCAAAGGATGTCACGGTGGAAGGGGGTTTAGAAATAGGTGACTATAGTCTCGTTATGCAAGATTCAAAGGCGCAATGCACAGTTCTTACTTCAACATCCAGGACCCAATCCTAGTGTCTTTTCTAGAGGTTTCCACTGCTGTGAGTTGGCATGGATCCTTTTCATTCTTTTTCTCTGCTTTTCCATATATGCATATGGACACATAGACATCTATGCGTGTCTCTCTGTGTGTGGGTTTGTACATGCTTTGATCCACATGGAATTATACTGTGTGTGAGTTTTTTTGCAACTTTCCATTTTCACCCAATGACATATCCTAAGATCACATCATAGAGTGCTTATGAAGCTACTTTGTTCTTTTTATGGCCCCACGTTATGAACATTAGTTTAGATATGTGTTTGGTTGCTTTTACAAAGACCAAATTACAGAAACTTGCACAAGGTAGAAGTGGTTTCCACATTAGTGCTGGAGCAGGTAGTGATCCAGCCGGTAGGCAGCTTTGATAACTCCACTGCATCCTCTCAGAGCCAGGCTCCACCTCCCTTGTTGATTTGTCATCTCTCAGGGTGTTGTCCCCATGACAGAAACTAGTTCCCCACCCTCAGAATGGGGAGCTTTTCCCAGGCCTTGGAAAAGAGAAAAGAGGAAATGGAGGGCAAGCGTTCTCCTCACAGGGTGTGACCCAGAGGATGTATCCATGACTGCTTACAACTCATTGGCTACTCTTGTGGCTGCAAGGGAAGCTGGGAAATGTAGTTTCCAGCTGCACATCAACAGTCCCAGCTTTTCCTAAAAGCCCGGGGAAATTGACATCAGGATCACAGCCCTTCCACCATGTGTATGCATCCTCTTTTATTAAGCCATTTCTCTATTAGTGGATCATTAGATTGTTTCTTACTTTCTGCTATGGCAAGCCTCACTGCAGTGACTATCCTCATCTGTGCTGTTTTTGGGTACATAAGACTTTCTGAGATGTCTGAGGACCAAGGAGGTGGAGTAACTTGTCTTGATTCACAGGCTCTTTAGGAAGAGCATGGGGGGCATAACTAGGAGTTTTGATTCCCATGCCTGGAATTCTAATATGACCATACTTTCTCTGTCTGGAGAAGGAGTGTCGTTTGCTCCTGTATGATACTGGAAAGAGCTGTTTTTCAAACTTTTTTTGTGCACAACTCACCTGGGGTCTTAGGAACATGCGGACTGTGATTCAGCAGATCTAGGGTGGTGCCCCCTATTCTGTCTTCCTGAGGAGCTCCCCGGCGCTGCAGATGCTGCTGGACTGTAGACCACACTCTGAAGAGCAGTTACTTCCCCTAATTCCTCTTCTCATGAGAGAAAGACAACACCTTCAGGCAGAAGTTTCTCAACCCACTGACATCAAATAGTAGACCACAGGAGGAAATTCTCTGTCAAATGAGACAGAGTGATTTCAGAATTCGGCAGTTATTTCTTATTTGAGGCAACCCCCTTTGATGAAAAGACTCTTTTCTTTGGTCCTGTGTCATCAGTCCAGGGCAATGATTTTCAACCTTGTGTTTGATAGCACCACCCGTACAACATTTTTAAATTATTTACATAATCACAATCGGTTAAAATAGCCGCAGGGCTCTTCCAGTCACCTCTTGCTGCTGTAACAAATAATCACAGACTTGGTGGCTTAACACAACAAAGTGAATTCTCTCGTAGTTCTGGAGGTCAGAAGTCTGAAACGGCTTTCACCGGCCTGCAGTTGAAGCATCAGCTGTGCACCCTTCTGGAGGCTCCAGGGAAGAGTGCATTTCCTTATCTGTTCCACCTTCCAGAGGCTGCCTGCATCTCTTGGAATGTGGCCTATTCCTCCATCTTCAAAGCCAGCAAGCTCCCTCTGATGCTGACTCTGACCCTCCTGGCTACCCCTTTTCTTTATAAGGACTCTTGTGATTACGCTGGACTCACCTGGATGGTCCAGGATAGTCTCCCATCTCAAGGTCCTTAACTGAACCACATCTGCAAAGTCCTGTTTATCACGCAAGGTGACATAGGCACAGAGTCCGAGATGGCCATGACTATGCCTTCCACAGACAGGATGTCCACAGCCCTCCCCACTAGACCTTCTCTCCGCCTCCCTGAGGTGGATCCTGAAGCCCTTCTGAGGGGCCCCAAGGTACTCAGCTCTGGAACTGGCTTCACGAGGAGCCACAGAGGATATATAATTTTTTTTTTTTTTTTTTTTTTTGAGATGGAATTTTGCTCGTCACCATCTCAGCTCATTGCAACCTCCGCTTCCCGGGTTCAGGCAATTCTCCTGTCTCAGCCTCCCAAGGAGCTGGGATTACAGGCGTGTGCCACCATACCCGGCTGATTTTTGTATTTTTAGTACAGACAGGGTTTCTTCATGTTGGCCAGGCTGGTCTTGAACCCCTGGCCTCAGATGATCCACCGCCCTTGGCCTCCCAAAGTGCTGGGATTACAGGCATGAGCCACTGCTTCCAGCCTCCCTGAGGATATTCTGTTGGGTCCTTGGCTGCCCTGTTAATGCTACTGACCAGAGATGGGCTGGCCTCTTGGGCCCCAAGGCAGATCTCAAGGGACTCCAAGCACATTCTGGGAGCTGCTGAAGCCCTTGGAAAAAGTTAGTTAAATTCACCAGTCTGGGCTTGTCTGGTCCACCACTGCCCCACCAATATGTGTGTGTGTGTGTGTGAGTGTGTGTGTGTGTGTGTGTGTGTGTGTGTGTGTGTGAAAAGAAAGCAGAGATTCCAGAAGGTCTATGGCTTTTTGCTCACTTGTTTTTGTGTTTTCATCAGTTTGACTATTATTTTTAG
The DNA here is from genome assembly GCA_004027835.1 of Alouatta palliata. Taxonomy (NCBI): domain Eukaryota; kingdom Metazoa; phylum Chordata; class Mammalia; order Primates; family Atelidae; genus Alouatta; species Alouatta palliata. The sequence continues at coordinate 30,686 of PVKV010018300.1, forward strand.
CACCCAGATTACCTAAGAGGAAGGGAGGAATTGGAGGAGAGGGGAAGGTGGGAAGGAGAGAACTACAACCGGTCTATTATTCCACGCTCTGCCTACCTGTGCAGGGCCTTAGGCAGTGGCAGATTGTGGTCTGGTCTGCTCAGGTTCTGGGTATGGACTTTTCTGGGGCCCAGAGCCCAGAAAAGTGCTTCTGGGAGCATGGGGTTGAGTTCTCAGTCCACAGGGATAGACCAGAGTAATCTATGTGGTGAGAAAGTCCTCCCAGCAGGGGCCACGCCACTCAGAAGCAAGAGTCCCTGAGAAGCAAGATGCCCCTGGAGCTGGTGGTGAGCTACCCTGTGTGTGAAGCCTTCCCCAACCATTCCGCTTGCCTGGAGACGTCTGTCTCTCTTGAGTGAGGCCAGGGCGGTGCAGTTCTCAGCTGCACCACTTAGTAGCAGAGTCCTTGGTCAAAATACTTAATGTTTCTGAGCCTCGTTTTTTTTTAATGTGTAAAATGGGATGTACCTATGCCATGTGTTTTTTGTTTTGTTTCCTTTGAGCGTTAAATGAGATAATGCATATTTAGAAAACCCAGAATAGTGCCCGATCCACAGAAAGCATTCAAAATATGCATTATTACTATTATTATTGTGCATGGGGCATTCCGTGTGGGAGTGGGGCCTCTCTGTGTGTTGTAGGAGAAAGGTGCCGATTGGGAAGACAAAGACCTGCATGGCCTCATGGCATGGGCTGCTATGGTCAAATCTGTCCTCTCATCCAATCCTCAGTTCCCTCACTAGCGAAATGGGGGTAGTTACCTGGCCGGGTGAGTACTGAATGGTACCCAGGAGATCACATGCAACAGGGGAGGTATCATTTTGCATGTTAAGGGCTCCAAACATGAAATGGATGCTGAAGATAGCGAGGACACGTTTCTCCCCCTCCACTCCCATTGGCAAACTTCCTTTGTGGTTGGGAAAGGTGCTTTTTTCATCACTTCTCCTGAATTACAGCAGCAGCCTGAGGTCTGCAGGCTTTGCTTCCAAGTGTGCTGAAGCCCAGGTGTGTGAGCTGAGGGCTGGTGTCTGTCTTGGCGGAGGATTCAGGACATCTGCTTGGCCGTGTGGAGATAGGTGGAGGGAGGAGCAATGTGTCAATAGGTCAGGAAAGGAAAGATGAGCAAAGCCATCCAGGGGATGCTGCCTTTGACAAGGGTGGCAGGAGGGGCTGGCAGGGTGGGGTTAGATCAGGAGGGTCCGTTTGAAGTGACTCGTAAACCCTCACCATTTGGACACACACACGCACACACACACTCTACCAAAAGTGTTCAACCAAGTTGCTGTCGCTGATGTGAGCTCGTAGGGCCCTGGCTGATCAAATGCTCTGCTTTATAAATGAGGAAACTGAAGCTTGGATAAGATAATGACCTACCTGTGTTCGCACATTGAACTAGAGGCAGAAGTCAGATCTCCTGAGCCCCAATACAGTGGGTTTTCTTTTTCCAAGCATTTTGCATTTCTTGGCTACCTTTGATGCCCACAGTTTGTAAGGCAGCCTCTACAAAAGGTTTTCTTGGAGAGCGGAGCAGAGCAGTCCTTACGTGGCTGGGGGAAGAGGGACCTTCAGCCATGAAGGTCCCCGTGTGCCACTGTGGACTGATTATGCAGGCAGCTCCCTGACATGCCACTGGGCAGTACCACTTGCCCCCCGGTGTCCTGTGGCGCTGGCCTGGGGCTGCTTATGAGGGTCAAGTGTCCCAGCCAGGTGACTGGCAACTGGCATAGCTAATGTCTCATTCCTCAGCTTGTGTCAGAAGGGGACACAACTCTTATAGCAAGGCAGAGTGTTTCCTCACTGCCCAGTAACTGACACAGCCTCAGCCTGGAACGCCCAGGATGCTTTGCAGCCCTCCAGTCCCCGAGGGCACACTGCGTGCCTGCCTGGGTTGAGTCCCGGCCTTGCCAGGTGGGCTGCCCCTATCCCGAGGCCTCAGCTCCCGACACCCTTTTGTGCCACCCACATCACTTCTCCACTAGCCTGGTGCTGGGCTGAGGAGCTTAAAACAAGTCCCAGTGGGAATGCGTCCAAAAGGGATGTGTGACACATTGTACCATGGTATGTCATGTTGACATTGACTGACGAGAGCTGTGGGAAGTGACAGGACTCACAGCCACTGCGGAGCCTGAGGTCACACGCAGAGCCATGGGCACATTGTCCAGCAAGGGCCGCGTACCCCCAACCGGGCCACAAACCACACTCTGGGGTCCCAGACTCCTCTTGCCCACAGTTTAAAGTCTACCCAGCTGCAGGGTACCCAGTTGGCTGAGGGATGGGGTGAGGGAGAAGACATGGTGGGGGGGATGGGAGTGGAGGGGGAGAAGGAAGATGAGAGAGAATTAGCAGAGGGGGCCTAGGAAATGGCTACCTGAGCCCCCAGTGACTGAGGGGCAGGTTTGGGGAGGTCAGTCAAAGAGGTGGAGATAAATGACTACAGTGACCCAAAGAGGTCCAGACAGAGATGAGGAGACAGACAGAGATAGAGACAGAAGGAGAGAGGCAGGGTGTGAGGGGAAGAGAGAGACCCCGTGAGATGGAGGTGGAGGAGGAAGAAGGGGCAGAGAGGCCCAAAGGGAGGGAGGCAGGTGTCATCACAGAGGGTCAAAGTGCTCAGACACAGGGACGGTCCTTTAACACTGCCTGAGGACAGAGCCCCCGGATGCAGCCAGCCTGGGCCACAGCCTTCATCCCCCAGAGGTGATCTGAATCCTCCCGCCAGGTGCTGTCGCAGCCAATTTAATGAACCCAGAAGGAGGTCCCTCTGCCTCAAGATTGATTCAGGTCATTTGTCAGTAATTGTTCTGTCCGGCCCAGCCCAGGAGCCATTAAATGATTTAAAACCGGGGCGGGGGGGCAGAGAGAGAGAGAGAGAGAAACCTCATGAGGAGAAACCCTAGGGTGCTCTCTCCCCAGCCCCTGTGACACTGGGAGAACCAGCTCAATCCTTGCTCACCTCCTGCTGTTTGTGAAGACATCAGAGGCATTTGCGGATAATTCCTCAGGAGTAAAAGCCTCTGCTCTGAGGCATCTGGAGCACAGGAGTCCTCCCCAGATGCCTTAAGGACTGAGAAGAGGCGGTGACCTACTCTGTCTGGTCCTCGTCGCCACTGAACTGGGGGAAGGGGTGAGACTACTTGGAAATCATCCCAATTCTGGCCCTGCCTCCAGGCATAATGGCGCTCTCTCTCATTCCAAGCCTCAGTTTTCCCATCTGTTCCAGGAGGAGCTCAGGCCAGGGATGAAGGCCCTGTGAGCTCTACTCTGAAGCTCACAATGTCTGTGTGTGGCAGGTGAGCCAGGGATCCTCAGGGTTAACTGAAGGGCAGGTGGTTCCTGAGGTCGACAGGGCTGGGGTTCCCCTTCCAGAGGACCTACCTCCCCTGCGCTCTGTCTCCTTCTCCTGGCATCTTCAGCTGAACTAATTTCCTTGCAGAGTCACAGAATTGGAAGGGGTTGACTTTGGGGTCACTAGCTAAATGGGTTACATGTTCTTAGCAGGTCTAAACTGAGACTGTGGCCTCTGAAATCAGACATCCTTGAATCTGAATCTCAGCTCTGCCATTTCCTGTCTGCGTAACCTCAGGCAATTGATTTAACCTCTCACAGCCTCAGCTTTCTCATCTGTAAATGGGGATAATAATCATGCTTAAATCATAAGGTGGTCACGAGGATTCGATGAGATAATGCAAGCAAAGAGCTTAACACAGTACTAGGCACATGGAAAGATCTCAGTAAATGTTTCCTGTTACAGTGATTAATATATAGGTGTGAGTATCTGCACATACTCAGACAAATCAAAAAATATTCATTTACATGGGCATAGCATGTCACAAAGTCTGAGCGATCACGGAGGGACACATGGCAAAAGCAGAAGCTTGCTTTCACCCTCTCTCGCCCTATTCCTCTCTCCAGAAGTGCTGGCCGTTGAGCTGTATTCTTCCAGACTAGTTTGTAGGCATGTCTATGCCCATCTGTTAGTATAGAAAACCATAGTTTATGTCGTGTTTACAATGTGTGTATTGTTCTCTAATTTGATTTTTTTGGCTTACCAATAGACCTTTTCGGATATCTTCATTTTTCTGCATATAAATCTATCCCATTAAAAGAAAATGTCTATGGAGTGCTCTTCAGTGTGGCTGTATCGGTTTAACTTCCCTCTGTGGATGAACATTGAATTTGATTTTTCTTTCTTTTGTTACGGCAATATAGCAATGAACATCTTAGACTTATCACTTTGGGTGCGTGTGCAGGTATTTCTTTAGAGTGGCTACTCAAAAATTTGAGTTGAGGGGTACGCACAGGTTTAAATATGACAGTTCATGCCTCGTTGCCTTCCAGCTTCATTCCAATATACAGCTGTCAGCAACACTTAAAAAAATCATTTCTTCCATTCCACTCCAACACCAAATATATACCTCCTCTCTCTCCCTAATTTTTGCCAATCCGATGGGTGATACACAAAATCTCATTTCTTCTTTAATTTTCATACTCCAGTTTTTTTTTTTTTTTTTTTTTTTGAGCTGGAGTCTTGCTCTGTCACCCAGGCTGAAGCACAGTGGCGCAATCTTGGCTTACTGCAACCTCCGCCCCCTGAGTTTAAGCAATTCTCTGCCTCAGCCTGCCGAGTAGTTGGGACCACAGGCACGTGCCACCATGCCCGGCTAATTTTTGTATTTTTAGTAGATACTGGATTTCACCATCTTGGCCAGGCTAGTCTTGAACTCCTGACCTCGTGATCCACCTGCCTCAGCCTCCCAAAATGCTGGGATTATAGGCGTGAACCACTGCACCTGGCCTCTGGCTACTTTTGAGCATGCTCGTCTTCCCATGGTTTATTGGCCCCTTCTGTTTCTATGAATGCCCCTTCAACATCCTTTGCTCATTTTTCTATTGGATTGTTTGTATACTTTCTCACTGATCTGAACTGGGATTTATATATGTGCGATATTATTTCTTTGTCTTTTATTCTTATGGCAAACATTGTCTCCTAGTCTGTCCTGCGTCTTTATGTTGTTATTTCTCATTTTTATGTGGTCAGACTTATCAGTTGCCCATGAGTCCTGAGTCTTTGAAGACTCTCCAAGCCTGTATTTTCTTCTGAGATTTTTTTGTTATATTTATTATATTTGGGTTTTTAATCCATTTGGAAATTTTTATGGGACAGAGTGTGAGGTAAGAAACCTAACTTTACTTTTTTGCCACAGGGGTTACTTTGTTTTTCCAGCACCATTTATTGAACGGTCTGTATTTTTCTCACTGATACCTATGACACCTTTATCATAGAATCAAATGCCCTTTGTAAGTGAATCGGAAACTGGCAGCCCTCAGGCCAGACCTAATTCACATTTTTCCATATTACTTGTGTTCAGTATTTTGAATAATGTAATTATGTGTTTCAAATGTTAAAATGTGCAGAAAGAGTCCAGCAGAGACCTGACGGCCTTTCATCCAAATCTGCCCTCCTTTCTTCCTGGGTACAGCCCAGGCTTCCTTGTGACTGTGGTCATGCGACTGAGTTGAAGCCAATAGAATGTGAGGAGAGATCTGTGCTCTTCTAGGCCTGGCCTGTCAGCAGCACCCCCACCTGCCATGCTTCTCCAACTCTGTTCCTTTCCCCATGGGTTAAAACAGTGGTGAGGATGCTTCCAAGTCTCATGTTAAAAATGGGAGAGCACCATCAGCTGGGGCCCCTGAATAATCCTGTTTGTAGAAAATGCCCACTCTGGATTATCTGATGAGCTAGAAAACAACTTCTGTGGAATTGAGCCAGGAGGTATGGGAGTCTACTTGTTATAGCAATTCAGTTTATTTTTACTAATGCAGGCTCTGGGCAGAAGGCTCCTCCCCTCTGTTCCTAGCCCCCTAGTGCTCCTTCCTAGAGGCAACTCATGTTGTTAATCTCTTGTTTACATTGCTAGGCATTCACAAGCAATTACATATACACGTATGTATACATATGAGTTTTTAAAACGAGTCATACAAATGGTAGCCCACTCTACATGTTATTCTATACCTTGTTTTTTTTCCATTGACGATATAGGAGACCTTTCCACATCAGCACATGCAGAGCTTCCCTGTTTAAAGGCTGCATAATATTCCAGTGGCCAGCACTCTGTTGTATTGAGATGCTATCATTTATCTAATCAGCTGCTTACAGATGGATATTCGGGTTGTTTCCAGTCTTTTCTTACTATAAACAACACTGCAGAGACCAACGTTGTGTAACCTGTTTTGCATCTGAGTGTATCTGTAGGATAAATTCCTAAAAGTGAGATTTCTGAGTCAAAAGGTATAAACATTTATGATTTTGGACAGCGTTATTCAGCTACCTGCCCCAGGTTATACCCCCATGGCAATCTATCGGGGGGCTTGTTACCTTACACTCTCACCAACACAGAGAGGCATCAAAATATTCCATCTTGCCAATCTAACAGATGAAAACTGGTATCTCGTTTGCAGTTTTAATTTGCATTTTTTTATTATGAGTAAGAATGAACATCTTTTAGTGAATTTCTATTCATATTCTTTGCCAATTTTCTCTTGTGTTTTTCTAAAAGGGTTCTTTATAGTATTAGGTTATTAGCCCTTTGTCTATTGTATGAAATACAGTTTTTTTGTTTGTTTATTTGTTTTTACCAGATCGTCACTGATTTTTTGGTCTTTAATTATGGTGGCTTTTGCCACGAAGATAACTTTTTTTAAATGATCAAATTGATCCATTTTTATGTTTTTTTTAATATTTAGAAAGCATTATTCACTGTAAAATTTAAAAAAAGGTCTCAATTTTTCTATTATTTTAAACGTTTTGTTATTAACATTTAAATCTTTGATTCACTTATTCAACTCCCTTATAAAATATTTATCAACCACACACTATGTGCCAGACACTGTTCTAGGCACTGAAGATATAACAGTGAACAAAAAGTCAAAACCCTCTGGCTTCATGGAGCTTATATTAGGGTGTAAAGCAGGCTGTGAACAATATACAGTAAATGAATAATAGATTATTAGTATCTTCTTAGTATGATTAGTATGCTATATTAATATATAATAGGTTATTAGTGTGATAATATGCTATTATATTACATATGCTAGATTAGTGTAATAGTATACTATTATATATAATATTAATATATTAACATAATATAGTATTATATATTAGTAGATTATTAGTATATTGATTATTATATAGACTATTCATATATAAGATTAGATGGACATTATTTTTGCATGAGGAGTAGACATGTATGTAATTTTACTTTCTTCCTAGATATCTACCCATTTGTCCGCCGTGCTTTATTGAAAAATTCACTCTCCCTTCTTGACTTTTCACCTTTACCGTATCTTCCCATATGTATGTGTGTCCGTTTCTGTTCTTTCCTTTTGGCTGTGTCCATTTCTCTGTTTATTCACGTGCCAGCACCATGGTTTTGACTACTGAAGCTTTATACTGTGTTTTACAATCTGGTAAATCTAATCTCCCCTGCCCTTTACTCTTTTTCGGAATTTTCCTATTATTGTTTGTTTACATTTTCCATATGCACTTTAGAGTTCTATGTCTATTTCTCCCAAGTTGCTATTAAGAAAATTATAGATTAACTCAGAGAGAATCAACATCCTTATGACATCACGTGTTCCTATCCAAGAACATAGTATGTCTTTCCGTTTGTTTAAATCTTCAGTTACAACCTTCAGGAATATTTCAAGTTTCTTAATTTAGTTCTCACCCACTTACAGCATTTAGACATTTTTTCCCCTTAGCTAACAACATTGAAAAACTGACAAAATTTATTTTTTAAAAATCTGGATTTTTTTGCTCCTTGTGAAAAATGGGAAGATCTGCCAGCACTGAGCCCACATCCTGCCAGGCTGCAGCTGACTGCCCACTTGAGAGAGGCTCAGCCTCCTGGCGAGGGTGTGGTCTCAGACCACTGCAGCTTCTGGTGGTACGCCTGGCTGGCCTCTAGTGCCACTGCTTGGCCCTTACCCTTGTGTTGCCACTTGGATTTGGGACTCTGATTGAGCAGCCTCTACACTCTGATGTGAGTTCTCATTGTAAACACATTGATTTGAATTCTAGCAACAAATTTGACAAATGTCATAATGTCTTTCTTTTCTTCCACACATGTTTTACATGGTGATTTTTAAGTTAGTTTCTATGCAGTCATAGGAAAACCCACAAGAGAATTTGGGCTGGATCAGGGTTTCCCAAATACTTACACTGTGGACCTGTAAGCTATGTATACTTCCTTATAAAAAGAACAGTAATGAGGAAAAGGAGGAGGTGTGTGGGGGGGATGGATGGTAGGGAGACGTAGAAAGGAATTAAGCTATAAAGGAAGAGAAAATGGGTAGAGAAAAATGGCAAGAGATCACACAATCGTGTCTTTCCCATCTGCAGGCCAGGGTTTGGGGGAAAAGTCAGAGCTGACTGATGGAGTAAGCTGCATTTGTAACTAGTGATGGGGAGTGCTCAGGAAGCATCAGTAAAGACCGCTGGGCTGGATGTAGTGGCTTATGACTATAATATGGGCACTTTGGGAGGCCAAAGTGAGCACATCACTTGTGCCCAGGAGTTTGAGACCAGCCTAGGCAACATGGCGAAACCCTGTCTCTACAAAAATGCTTTTTAAAATTAGCCAAGTGTGGTGGCATATGCCTATAGTCCTAGTCCAGGAGGTTGAGGCTGCGGTGAGCCAGGATCGCACCACTGCACTCCAGTCTGGGCAACAGAGTGAGACCCTGTTTCAAAAATAAATAAATAAGCATTGTGGACCTGATAGGATCTCCACTGGTAGGCCAGGACTCTTTCTTAAATGCTGACCAGTTTCTATTTCAATCAGTAAAGCTAACGAAAACAGCTGCCTACCTAATTTTCAGATGGCCTGAATTTGGGAAGGACAGCAAGTACATTGGAGGAAAGAGAGCACACAAACAAACCAAGACAGTCTGTGATTGAAGGGCAAATTCAAGAGAAAATTTACTGAAGATAAGCACCAAGGCCCATATTTGGGGCCCCCAAACCAACTATACAAATCCTGGGTGCATGTTCAAAATGGAGGCAGGGGTGGGGGTGTGGTTAGACAGCTGTTAGCTCAGCATGGGGTGTGGCTGGCCAGTGTTCAGAGAAGCACAGCATCGAAACATGGAAGCAGGGAGGTATGTGTGGTCTGTGCTGTTCAGCCGACACCTGGAGGAGCCTGGCCCTGGTCCTCCCCAGGGGGAACCAGGGCAGCAGCGGAGACCTGTTCCTGCAGCTGGCGCAGCCTTGGAGGGAGGCAGTTTCCTCGGGTGCGAGGTCAGAATTCTGAAACCTTTCTACCTGGAGAGCTGGTTTTATAGGGTCAAATTAACTAATTAATTATTCCAACAGATACTGATTGAGCTGCACCCTGGGCTGTTCATGGGCTAAGTGTGGGACAATGCAGAGAAGACAAGCAAGCCAGGTCCCCATGGAGTTGTGGTCTGTTGTGGATGGTAGCTACTGAAGAACAAGGGCTGCCAAGTGCCATGACTTCTACAAGATGAGCAGGGTTCTCTGGGGGCTGTGACAGGGCTCTGGGCCTGAGTTCATGATGGGCTTCCCTGACGTCATGTAAACGGGATCTCCTGTATCCATCATGGTTGGCTGGAGGGTCACCTTGAACCACACTGTTTTCACGAGAAAGTTATCCTATATTCAAATGTACTTTTACACCCAGCCCTGTAATGAAGCCATAGGAGGCTGAATGGTCATGCCTCTGCTGGTTGGCATAGATGGTGCTAGAAGCCAACAGTTCAAGGACTTGGGCTAGTCTTAGCTCTGCCACAAATATCTGTACAACCTCAGGCCAATTATTTGCCCTCTCTGGGCCTCAGTTTCCTCATCTGTAAAAAGAGGCCCCTTAAACCTGATACATTTCTTTTTTTTTCTTTTTTTTTTTTGAGATGGAGTCTCGCTCTGTTGCCCAGGCTGGAGTGCAGTGGCGTGATCTCAGCTCTTAGCTCACTACAACCTCTGCCTCCCTGTTCAAGTGATTCTCCTGCTTCAGCTTCCTGAGTAGCTGGGATTACAGGCGCACACCTCCACACTGGCTAACTTTTGTATTTTTAGTAGAGACGGGGTTTCACCATGTTGGTCAGGCTGGTCTCAAACTCCTGACCTTGTGATCCGCCCACCTTGGCCTCCTAAAGTGCTGGGATTACAGGTACAAGCCACTGTGCTTGGTCAACCTGATGAATTTCTATTCTGTGGCTTTGGCATTCCACGTTACCCACCGACATCCATGTGAGCACGTTCCTATACCCATGCAGTAGTCCATTCCCAGGCCCCTATTCTGTGGCCTTCCCATAGCTCCTTGCTTTCATGGACTCCACCAACCGTTTACCAGTTCTGTGGCTTAAAGGGGCAGAACTATGCATCTGCTGGCTCCAGGGACCATTTGCCTAATTCTTAGGGAGCCACGGTGAGACTGAAACCCAGAAGGGAAGTTCCCACATGATGATCGGCAGGCCCTTGCATGGAATGAATCAACTAGCCAAATGTATGGGGTCTAGGGAGGAAACTGTGCAAAGCCTACTCCTTCAGAATGGTCACCCATTAGCTGAAATGTGTCAGAGTCTACCCTGGATGTGGAAGGGCTGTCGACTCCCCAGCCCACTTGTTTCTAGATCCGGTGCCCTTTGGAACCAACCATGACTGCTCATTGGATCCAGCAGCTGGGGGAATCGACTGGCCCCAGCTTTCCCAGCAAATTTAGGGACAAATCCAGTAGGCAGAAGTCTGTCTGCGTACTCTCTTCATAACAGGTGTTGGTGAAGGGTCTGGTACTCTTTGAAGCAAAGGATACGGGGGAACTGACAGGCTTTGTCTTCATCCTGTCAAGTGGAGGCAGAGAGATCTGCCATGATGCTCACATCTCTCCCATCCATCTCCATGACCCTTTCCAGCTACTGCCCTATTTTTCTCTTTCCTTGATAGCAACACTTTAGTAAAGGTAGGTGCACAAAAAGCTCTCCACTTCTGCAGCCTACACTCCCTCCTTGGCCCACATCACAACCCAGCTTTCCTCCCACTGAGACCGTGACATCACAGTAAGCAACAACTTCCTATAGCCAGATCCACAGGAAACTTTTCTATTCCCATTCTCTTGGGCCTCTCAGCTGCATTTGATCCTGTTGGCACCTCCTCTATTCCAAAACATTGCTTTTCTTGGTTCCTATGACATCGTTCCTTCTTGATTCTTATTCTACTTAACTGTTTGCTCTTCAGTCTCTTTTCATAGGCTCTTTTTCCACAGACCCTTTCAACTCTGTTCATATGATATCATTTTGTCATTGTGCATTTATGTGTTTATGTGTCATGAGTGGACTGCATTCATTTCAACCTCCCTGGAAATTTGCACAGGGATTCAGAATGTCCTGTTTACTGAGTGAATGAATAGAGGGATGAATGAACACACAAATGGATATACTTAGCCCTATGAAGTTTTGGCCAATGAAAGAAGGTGGAATGCAAGGCCAGTATTGAAGGTGACAACTCATTCACATGTGAACTACGCAGGCACTTTCTTGACTAATGTGAAAAAACTTCCAGGAGGAGGTGGTGGAACCTGGAAGAGGGAAGGATGAAGCCCTATAGAACCAGGCTAGGATCATGGCTCAGTCTTCTGGGCTCCTGATTCTTTTCAGAATCTCAGTTTCCTATCATATCCAGCTTACCACGGTTAAGAAAGGAAAGGGAAAGATGGATACAAAGGGGATCATTAGAGGAAAGAGATGATAAGACGAAGAAGAGAGGAGAAAAAGCTAGGCAGAGAAAGGGGCACTGAGAAACAGAATAAAGGAGGGAGAAAGGGGTCAAAAGTGTGGCTCAGAGACAGAAGAGTAAGACTTTGTGTGAGGATGTAGTGTACAGTGAAGTGTGTTCACACCCATAGTTGTCACAACAAAACTGCTGAATGGCATGTAAAGATCGTGGCTGTTGTCATTCGATGGTTGGTTACTCTTTATCGTTCTTCTCTCCTTTTTATCTTTATAGTAACTGAAACCCTGCTGTACAGTACTGGTTATAGCCACCCCCCGGGCAGAAGTGATCATTTCCACCCCTGGGTTTTGGGGCATTTTCTCACCCCTGGCACAGCCCTGGCTATGGTGTGACCCTTTCTCTCTTTGCCCATGTCTCTTCTTCAGAATACAAGGCACTCAGAATACAAGGTCAAGCTTTAAACCTTGCCAAATTGTCTGCACTTCACCCTCTGACCAGCAGCGGATGCCTGACACCTAACAGGTGTTCGGTGTAATTTTTTTTCTTCTTTTGTGGATAAATGAATTAACGAATGAAAAGCCACAGACTCTGCCTTCAAGGATCTTACAGTTTCCCTGGGGATATGAAACGAAACAGTGTGAGATAGATGAGAATTGATTTCCGACTTTTGTGTGTAGAACGCACACCAGCAACGCTGGGCTTTCGTGTTTTACTTCCTATCACTCCTACCACAGAAGCTGGATCTCATCATAAGAGAAATGAAGAGCTCACGAGAGAGGCACTTTTACACTTAGCAGTCTAGGTTATTACATTTATCATCTATGATAAGTTTGTCATGAAAAATTAGAGTTGTATTCATGGAAATAAACATGATAGAAAACTCCAGGTTTTAAGTCTAGGGTACATACAATTTTCCTATAATTAACAAAAGAACTTAAATGATCTGTTTATGAGTCTCTTTCTGTTATTGGACAGCAAGCTCTTTACAAGCTTTTTACTTTCTAATAGTGCTTACGAGCATGCATTCTGGAGTCAGTCTTTCAAGGTTCAAATCCTGGCTTTTCTACTTACTGGCATGTGACCTCAGTTTCCTCATTTGTAAATTGGTCAAAATTGGCATTATAACAATACCAGTCTACATGGTCTTCAGGAGAATTGAATGAGTGACGCTCAGTAAAGGTCACTATTCTTATCGTCATCATCTCCATGTCCCTTGTATGCAGTATCATACCCTTCTTTCTACAGGTCTTCAATCCATGTTTGTTGAATTGGAAACATACATAAAAATGCTACTTGTATTTGTAGCTGAAAATTATAATACTGCTATTAAACATAGACTTTGTACATGTGACAATGGAACATTAAGACAAGGAAAATAAAGTTCGTTGTCAAGGAATTAGGAATACAAGTTACTGCTCTGACTACAACACAAACAAACCAGACTAGTAATTCCAGGATCTGAAACGTATCCCAAGACTGGTTATGGCTGCAGATGGCTGGCTGGGGAATTCTGAGCAAGTTGCATGTTGTGTACACTCAGACTGCTGCTGTGCCCTGGTGCTCCAGTGTGTGTGATCCTGGCAGTCCGTGGGGAAGGAGATCTTCTGGGACTAGAGCCCATGGGATAAAAGGACCCCTAGAGGGGTGGCATTAAGCAGCGAGGGCTTCACGCTTTAGAGAGCAAGGAACAGAGTTGCCCTGAAGGATGCCCGTATGTGTCATGGCGGTGAGGGACATGGCTATCTCATGGCTCCCAGGAATAACCATCTCTAGCAGCCCAACTGTCTCCAGGGACTAGCTAATTTTGTCTCTGCCCTTGGAACCAGAATTGGCACATTCTTGCTCCAAGCTCCACCAATAATGTGACTGTTCCTTTTCTCTAGGTCTTCATATCTTTCTTTTGGCCTCACCTGGTAGAGTCTCCAATGCGCCTTCATGCAAATTCCAGAGGGGGAGTCTGACTGCCGGCCTTGTCCATCCTGATGTCACCCCAGTCTGGACACTAATGACATCTGAGGCAGGAGTTCTCAAGCCTCCTTCCCCTGGCCCTCTTAACACTTGATCAGGAAAGGCCCTTGGTCAAGCCACAGTCTGGGTCCCTGAAGGGGACTGATGCGTCTGGTCTAATATGCATTGTCTGGTGTGTGGGCTCCTACAGGAAGGCAAGAGTGGCATGAGAAAGGTTCTGGTGTGAGCACGTGCTCCCTTTAAGGCCCCTGATGTCTCCTGGCCCTCCGAGGGAAAACACCTTGCTGTTCTAAATGTCATTCTCTCCCCTTGCCCCCTGCCTCTGCTGCGCCTCTGTTTCTGGCAGCTCCTGTCTGTGTCCCTCCAGAACCCTGGCTGGTGTCTCTAGGTGAGGGGCTTTGAGGTCTCTGGGATCCCAGGCCTGCCCAAGGGTGGCCCGTCCTATCTGCCATGCACCCACTCACCCCAAGACTTGTGCCGCCTCAGCTCTCTGCAATGACAGGAAACTCGAATGGGCTTCAGTGGGGAATTCCAGCCTGCAAATGAGGCGGGCACATGTGTGCTGTCATCAGCCTCCTCTCAGGTGGCCCCAGACAGCAGCCACTCGGGGCAGGAGGGGGTCATTACCATCCTCGACAGCCTCCAGGAAGCATCTGCTTATGACTCAGGCTGTTTCTGTTTCTTCCCTCCCTCCTTTCCCACAACACACACACACACACACACACACACACACACACACACACACACCCACAATCACACCTTTCCTCCCACCTTAAAAAATAGAAAAAAAACATGAA
>PVKV010018301.1:0-19057 GCA_004027835.1 Alouatta palliata
TGATACTGAACCTCAGGAGGCTGGTGTAGACTGACCTGTTTGGAAGTGTGAAGCATGACTGATACTGAACCTCAGGAGGCTGGTGTAGACTGACTGTTTGGAAGTGTGAAGCGTGACTGATACTGAACCTCAGGAGGCTGGTGTAGACTGACCTGTTTGGAAGTGTGAAGCATGACTGATACTGAACCTCAGGAGGCTGATGTAGACTGACCTGTTTGGAAGTGTGAAGCGTGCCTGATTCTGAACCTCAGGAGGCTGGTGTAGACTGACCTGTTTGGAGAATGGCAGTAGGCCCGGGTTATGAGTGGCAGTTGCCTGTTATCACATCCTGTCTTTGATCAATGTGTGATGTGATTTCTACTCTTATTGATTATTGCTCTTAACCAGCTGCTTACCAACCACCTGTTTGTTTGTATACATTAGAATAGGTACCTGGCCAGCAAGATAGTTAAGACGTAGTCTCTCCCTGCCTTGGGGACTCTTGTGGCCCAAAACAGTGTGTGGTGGCAACATTAAGGAGGTGGCAGTGCCTGGGAATGGGAGGAATTAGAGAAAGCTTGGTCTTGACAGATGCTTAGGGTTCTGAGAGATGGAGGGATGGGCGACTCATTCCAGGTTGAAGACAGGAGGCATGTGCTGTGACCAGGCTGTTGAAAACAGTTGTATGCTAACGCTGACCTGGTGCATAAATAGGAACTTGTGTCTCACCCAGCCGGGGACGTTGTACCGTCAACCTTACCAGATGGAAGGCGGATAAAGTGCTTTATGTCATAATGTTTTCTTTCATTTAAATATCCCTTTCCCTGTGTTCCTTGTATTTGTTTTAGGTTGCCCATGAGGAAATGGGAAACATTCTGGCTTTTCTTGTTCCTTTTGTAGCCTGCATTTTCCAGGTGGGTGAAACGATATTTGGATGAGTGGATTAAATCCCTGACCTTATTTTGTTCTTCTGTTCATCTACCAGCAAGTTTCTACTTGTGATTTTTGTTCCACCAAGGTCATGGTTCAAATCAAGGACAATACCAAGCCCTTAGTGGAGGACCTTAGGCCCATCCTGCCCAGTCCTCTCATTTTACAGAGGAAGAACTTAGTGCTTAGAAAGGGAAAGCCGCTTGTTCAAGGCCAAGGGTGGCTCATGCCTGTAATCCTAGCACTTTGGGAGGCCAAGGCCTGCAGATCACTTGAGGCCAGGAGTTCAAGACCAGCCTGGGCAACATGGTGAAACTCTATCTCTATTATAATAAAAATACAAAAATTAGCCGAGTGTGGTGGTGCATACCTATTGTCCCAGCTACTCAGGAGGCTGAGGCCTGAGAATGGCTTGAACCAGGGAGGCAGAGGTTGCAGTGAGCTGAGATCAACGCCACTGCATTCCAGCCTGGGCAACAGAGCAAAACGTTGTCTCGAAAAAAGAGGAAAAGCATTACCTGATTGTACAAAAAGAAATTTTCAACCCATGAAAATGCACTCATTTTTCAGAAAACAAGTCTCCGAGACTGTGGGCATAGCCAGTGGTAGTTTCCGAGAGCAGTTTTAGGACTGCAGGGATTGCACAGTTCCACCTCATTCCTTCAGCTGTGTTTCTTGTTGGGTAGCTCCTTCAGTGGAGGGCTTACTCCCTCCCTCTGTAGACTGAACCTGTGTTGGATTGATCCATGTTCAGCGAATGCCCTTTTTAACACAAACAACATTGAACCAAACTGCTGTTTCCACCTTCCGCAGAGCAAGAATGGCCCCTTTTATGTGTGATAGTCATATACAAAATACCAGTCCTTCTCCCTGCTGTGAGACCTTTCCCCGACTCGGAGATGCTGTGGAAGACATGATAAGGAGGGTGCCCAAGGGACAGTGAGACTTAGTGTAGTCGTGGCCCAGGAGAAACCAAAACAGTAAAGGCACGGCTTCCTCTCACCAGCTTGCTTGCCTGTCATGGCTCCTTGAAGGAAAACTTCCCTGGGAGGCCAGTCAGTCACGTTAGGGTCCCCTGGTTTGGCTGTCTGCAGCTTACCTGCTGCTCTTCTTTCTCTACAGCAGCCTGGGCATTTCTATTTCTTGAACTTCTTTCAGATGTGCCATGCACTACTTCTTCCTGTGACATCAATTTCACTTTCCTTTAATCTTCCAAATCCTCACTTTGATCCAGTGATTAGCAACAGCCTAACCAGTGGGTCCACGCTTCATTGTAATGAATTCAATTTAATCAGTCAGCTATTGTGAGAGAAATGACACTCCTCATGGAAGCTGTGGGAGGTGAATTTCACATATTATCTAGTGGCCATTTGATCTCTGATTGGAATTCCTCTCTGGTCTCGTTTCAGTGTTATTTGTACCTGTTCTACAGTCCAGCCAGGACTATGAAGGTGGTGCTGCTGCTGCTCTTTATTTGCCTGGGCAACATGTACCTGCACGGGCTGAGGAACCTTTGGCAAATCCTTTTCCACATAGGAGTGGCTGTTCTGTCTTCATATCAGATACTAACAAGGCGGCTTCAGGAGAAGCAGTCTGACTGTGGAGTATGAGGATGACACTGTGATGAATGGATTCTTTGATTTTCTTTTGAGAATCAGTCTATGTTTCTCTTTCTGCTTCTCTGCTTTACACTCCAGTTTCCATCCTTTTCAGCCAACTGGACTGAAAAACCAGGAATTGGGGATGTTAAACAGTTGCAGTGGAAGTCATGAGGCCGCTTGATACCCAGCCTTGGTTCTGTGCCAAGCATGACTGCAGGGTCTCCAGTTCAGCACGTTTACTTAGGACAGCTGGATCTGGGGCCTCATCCGGAAAGAGTTTTACTGGAAGAGCAGAAAGGAAATATTTTGGTCTTTTAAATTGAATGATGCAATAAACCACTAGATTCAGTAATGCTGGTTTTAGTAATTGGCAGTTGTCGCCAAGGAACCACTTTAAAATCCAAATCAGCTCCAGTGTAAATATAACTTGGTTAGGTTTTTTTTTTTTTTCCAGAAGGTCAGGACAGGGTGAATTAAAAACCTAAACATATGGTTCGTAAATATAAGCTAGATAAATTTTGTTTACGTTTTTTCGATCTCTTGGGTTCGATATACCTTTGGAATATTTAAATATATTTTGGATATAATCTGGACTTCATTTAGGGTAAGGGCAAACTTAAGCTGAGAAAATGGTTAAGAAAGCTGAGTTAGTTTAATTATATGTAACCTTTTATGGTGGTGGGACTGTGGGTACAGAAATGTTATATATTTATTTGCAGGATATATCTGAATATTTTAAAAATTAATTGAATAACCAGTACTACTAGATGATAAGTTTATCAGCATGAGCAGAAATGAGAATTTCAGGGTTCTTCACAATCGGCCACAACCTGGAGTGGATGAACATGAGTTCAGTGGCACTTTGCAGACCCGCTGGAGATGCTGCTCTCATCAGCCTTTTCAGTAGAGCCGAGTACCTGTTGTTCTAATGATGGTGACTGCTGCACCCTGTGTACGGGTTCCCAGAGCGCCTCCAAAATTCATCACTCCTCTGCATCTTGCCCAGTCATCTTAATTAGCTTGAGGGCCTTATTTTTGATGAACAAGAGTTAAATGGCTGTTAATTTTTTAAAGCTTTATACAGACATAATTAACACATACTCTGGAAAGTTACTTTCTTTCATTGTCAAAAAATTGATTGATCATAGATTTCCAAAATGCGGTTCCGGATAAGATCCCTTAGGTCTCCCAGAATTTCAGCCTCGCTTGTTTAGTGCCACTCAGGGGCCACTTTGGGAGTTTGCTGTTTGGTTTGCTCTTGGTAGAAGTCTGGAATCTGAATAGTTCAACCACAGCTGCATGGAACACTTTTAGTTGAATTATGTAGTCTTGGTATGTTTTTAAAAATCCTATTTGGATAGTTTTTAAAAGTGGAAAAGCATTACAGGAGCTGAGTAGACACGGAAAGTGAGAACGCAGTTTAGAACGTTCAGTCGCATTTGGTTGTCACCGGTGGTGTTACTGAGCTACCCTGGTACCATTTTAAGAAAAACGAATTTATATGCTGGGAACTGTGTTGGGAAAATGTTGCCATAGTCACTTTGTTTTTTATAACAGAATTTTCTATTTTTGGCCAAACATAGAATATCTGGATATGGGCCGGGCACGATGGCTCGCGCCTATGTTCCCAATACCTTGGAAAGCTAGAGCAGGACAATCAGTTGAGGCCAGTTGTTTGAGACCAGCCTGGAAAATATAGCAAGACCCGTCTCTACAAAAACAAACAACAAACAGCAACAAAAAAGGTAGCTGGATGTGATGGCGCGTGCCTGCAAGCCCAGCACTTCGGGAGGCTGAGGTGCGAAGATGCCTTGAGGCCAGGAGTCTGAGGTTTCAGTGAGCTGTGATCACACCACTGCAGCCTGGCCTTCGCAACGGAGTGAAACCCTGTCTAAAAAGCCTGGATGTGAAGATTATATTGGCAGCATACTCAGACACAAACTCCAGCGTTGTCTCTCCATTGATTTCACATCTGCATAATTTTCTGCATACCCAGCAGGGGAATTTTCAGTCTTTCTGGGAGACAGTTTGGAATAGACGGTGAAATAAAACGGGAAGTTAAGGAGGGGAGGAAAATCATTTTAAATGAGAAGCACAAAAAAGCTTTAAAGTCGATAAGAACAGCTTGAAAATGGACTGTTTTCTTTTTAAGCCAGTGTGGCATTGGGTTGCCGTGTAGACCTGTACCCGGGTGCTTTGGGCATCTGAGCCTATGATCCATATTCAGCAGGCAGTAAAGAAATGGTCCTTGAAGATGAGTCCTTCATGGTAATGCTCCCTGACCTCTGAGGCACTACCTGAGATATTACCCACACCAGGTCGAATGTGTGGATATCTGTTAACATCTGTGTGGGGCGAGATTGACTTTTGCAAACAAAAGGGAAAAGATGCATTAGGAAAACAGTACAAATAATGACCACAACAGCCTTGTTTGACTGAAATCCCGCTAGCTAAAATAATCCTCAACTCACTGAAGGAGAGACTGATAATAGGAAAGAAGTTCTGGTGATTTCATCCAGGGGAATCCCCAGGCTTAGTCTGACTTGGTTCTGGGTCAGAGGTTTGTAACCTCCTGTGTGATCCTCCCTGCCAGCAAACTGGTTCCAAATCCCAGGAGTTTCCTCACTCCACCACGGACTCACTGGTGGTGTAGCACTTTTGTTTTCCCGGTGGTTAAATGCTACCTGTGCAGCTGACCTCACTGGGCTACATCTGGGAATAGATGAAATAATGTTGAAAACAAAACTTTAAAGGTGCCTTCTGGTATCAGATGCCGCAAGGCCTTGAGCATGAGTGTGTTAAGTCCCAGCTACTGTACCAGGGCCAGAGTATGGCTCAGTGCTCTTAGGAAGGGTTTCCCAACCAAGGGGCCAAAGCCCAAAAGGTTTCCCCTTCCCTAGTATGCTAGTGAAGGAAACATGTAAGTCTGTTTTCCCCCATTAGGCTGGACTTACTGTGATGAGGACTGTGCTTGGCTTTCCTTTTCCTGAGTGGAGAAGCGGGGGCATGTTCTGTTAGCATTCCCTCTCAGTATCAGAGGCCTCACTGCCTACAGCAGGAGGCATGTTACTGTGAGCTCCTGGTTTTGCTTTTTGGGCTTGCATCTCTCTTTTCTGTGAACTCTGGAGAATGCTGAAATTAAAACATTAAACCATTTTGATTAAATGAGCTTGAGCGCCACTGTTCCTTTCTAGGTGCTCTCATTCTCTGACTCTCATGTGGTTTTCTACCTCTGCCCTATACACTCCGGCTCTGGAGACAGGCTGAAACGAGTCTGTGGAGGGCTGAGAAGGCCACCTTTAATTGTAACGAATGGGGTGGGTAGACGAGCTTGAGTGGGGGAAGATTGCATGAGGTTCAGCTCTCCCACCCATGCCTGGGAGTCAAGTCTTGGAGAGGACAGACATCTTGGTGGTCAGCGCAGCTCAGAGTCAAAGACAACAGCCAGCAGGCCAGCACCAAGGCGGGCCATGTGAGGTGCAGGAAGCAGGGTGTAGGTAGGGAGCAGAGCTGGGGCTTCTCCCTCTGCTGGAAGATAGCAGCTGCCTCTTGGCATATGGGGGCTGCATGCTGCTCCTTGCAGCCAGGGCTGCCATTTGCTCTTCTATGAAAGTTGGCCACTCATCGTAACATGCAGGACAGTGGCCTGAGAACCTGCTGCTTGCACAGTGCAGCGTAAGTGAAGACAGGCAGGAGTGGGAGTGTTCATGGAGATCAGATGTGCCTGGCAAGCTGCTGTTCAGCCATTGCTCACATTGCAGATGTTTTTGCACAGAATACTGCACAGGTCTGGGGAAGCTCTGTCTGTGTACCGCGAGTATTAGTAATGGTGGAGGAAGAGCGCAGTTGTGCCCTTGAGAGATGAGGCCTGGGGAAGCTCTGTCTGTGCACCGCGAGTATTAATAATGGTGGAAAAGAGCGCAGCTGTGCCCTTGAGAGATGAGATGAGGGAGAGTGAACCAGCTGGCTGGCTATCAGCTGGCTAGTCTCTTCACCGAGTCCTGTGTCACAGTGCACAAATCGTTGCCCATCAGACCTCAGTTTCCTCATCTGATAAATGGTGATAACATCAATTTGCACCCCCGGGG
This sequence comes from Alouatta palliata, assembly GCA_004027835.1. Lineage (NCBI taxonomy): Eukaryota > Metazoa > Chordata > Mammalia > Primates > Atelidae > Alouatta > Alouatta palliata. Next base: position 6,599 of record PVKV010018301.1, read on the forward strand.
TGCTGTTATGAGGGTCAGAACTGGTAGTGGAGGGGAATACTGGGTGAATCCATTGTGTGTGGGAGGAGAAAGGCTTTGCCTTCACCTGCTACTCGAAGGGTTTTTCTGCATGCTTCAGGCAGCACAGCACAGCCGTTTCTTCTGGCCTTTACAAAAAGGCATTTTGTTATAATAAAGTGTAAACGGCCTCATTTTTTCACTCCAAAAGGTAGCAGCCCCTCTTCTTCCCACGCTGGAGCTGACTTCTCCCTGGGCACAGAGCCCATGGTACCATTGGTGTCTGGTTTATTCCAGGATCCAAGGAGCTGGTTCTACTGGTTGGACCAAACCTCATGAGCCATCCCTGACCCAAATGAGGAGAGCTCTGATTCTCCTATCTGGGAGCAGTGAGGTCAGACTTCTGTTGCTAGGGAAATCTCATCAGCAGGGAACCTGTGGCAAAGGGCTTGTTAGTGAATCTGGGAATGGCTGGATACGGAAACATCTACCCATGTGTACTGATGGCGGAGCTGTTCCCCACAGGCACCTTTTATTTAGGGTAAAATTAACAAACATTCTGTTCCTCCAACCCGTGCTGGGTACATATGACCTTCTTTAACCCTTACGTTTATATGATTCTGGGGTTGCTTCAGAAGTGTTATTTAATTAAGCATTCATATGATTTGATCCTCCAGGATTCTATTTTGTTTAACAGGCTTTTCTATTAAGAGCATAAAATGCTGAGGCTGATTTAGTCAGGGCAAAACCATTTACTTTACATATTTTAAATACTTGCTGTTCATGTTACACAAGCTTCTTACGGCTTTCTTGTAACAATAAATATCTATTTTGAGTAACTAATGGGTACATTTTAACAGACTCATATAGTACTATAACCTAAACCTGTATAAAAGTAGGTAAAAATGTATAGCCATTTATATCCTATGTATACATAAATGAGGTGGCTTCAGAAATGGCAGAATAAATCTAAAGTGTTTCTTTTTTTTTTGGAGACGGAGTTTCGCTCTTGTTACCCAGGCTGGAGTGCAATGGCGCGATCTCGGCTCACCGCAACCTCCGCCTCCTGGGTTCAAGCAATTCTCCTGCCTCAGCCTCCCGAGTAGCTGGGACTACAGGCACGTGCCACCATGCCCAGCTAATTTTTAGTAGAGACGGGGTTTCACCATGTTGACCAGGATGGTCTCGATCTCTTGACCTCGTGATCCACCCGCCTCGGCCTCCCAAAGTGCTGGGATTACAGGCGGGAGCCACCGCGCCCGGCCTTAAAGTGTTTCTTAACATGTGTCTTTGCACTTGGGTGAAAAATTCCGAATTATGGAGGCTTTCCTAGACAGTATGATATGGGCCTGACATAACGGGAGGGGCTTGCTGAGAGATGTGAAAGTCAGGTCATCTTGTCCAGTGAGGCCTGGACAGGTGCAAGGGCTCAAAAAGTCTTTAGCACTAATCCCCAACCAAAATAGCAGTCGCGACGGTGCCCTGGGGCTGGGTGGCCTGCCCTCTCTGCAGGGTCTGCCCCTGCCCTGCTGTGTGCGGCAGGTGCTTCCCCTGCCCTCCGTTTTGGGCTCTTGTCCACTGTGAAGGTGAAGTTTCATCTCCCAGGACCAGCCCGACCACATGGCCACCAGGGGGCGCAGCTGCTGGCCACATCATCAGGTTTCCAAGCAAGGCACGGTGGCCTTTGCAAAGGCCGTTCCTGCATCAGCTGATGAAGTTCCCAGAAAGGAAGCAAATGCGCTAACCCCTCCTGACCATCCTCTAAACACATCGGGGAATTCACTTTCCAAGAGTCTGCACCATCTGTCCTGAGTCAGAATCTTTCGGAGGAAGGCGGTGACTTCCAAAATAAACATCTTGAGTTACGGGGGGCTGGGATTTGGGAGTTGACAGTTTTCAAACACCATCTGAAACTTTTTTGCTCAGGTGGGGAAGCTGAGTCTTGTCCTTGGGAGCCAATAACAGCAAACTTCAGAGCTCTGTTTCCCCTGAGCAGGAAACGGGGCTGCCCCCACTCGGCAGTACCCGCAAAGAATAAAAGCAAATTCTGGCCCAGGAAAGTGTTCCTGCTATGCTGGGGGGCTGGATGACAAGCTCTGGCTGGTGAGTTGCCTTCTTTTTGCTTGGGCCCTACCCTAGTGGAGGAGACGCTCTTCGAGGAAGGAGCCCACCTAGCTCTGCTGAGTCAGCACCGAGATGTTGCTGGGATCAGATGTGGACGGCAAAACCTATGGAGCACACTGAAGAACTTGAAGATGACCTTTGTGGCCTGTGGCGGAAAAGGACTTCTTAACAAAAATGTCACAGGCACAGCCCTCAAGGGAAAATGATTGATGAATTTGATGGTACAAATAAGGAATTTTTAATGGGCAAAGTTAAAAGGATGGGAGGAGAGATTTACCATGTCAGAACCAATAGGGGATTAATAATACAGAAGAAATTCCTGTAAACCAGCAAGAAAGAGCAATCCCAGTAGAAAAATGTGCAATTTACAGAAGAGAACATCTAAAAAGCTAATGAGCATAATAAGCATATGAAGAGATTTAAAGTCATTGGCAGTATACATTAAGGCCATAATAAGACATCCCCTTACACCTATGAGTCTGGCAAGTCTTGCAAAGCTGGATGACACCAAGTGCGGGGCGGCAAGGAGTGTAGGGATGCAGGACCTCATGGGAGCTGGCAGTGAGAAGGGAGGCACAGCCGATCTGCAGAGCCATGCCATGCTGAGGAGCTGAATTCTGTGCCTCCAAAATTCACTTATTGAAGTCCCAACCCATGGGAAAATGAATGTCTGCCTAAACCACCCAGACTGTGGTGCTTCGTTAGGGCAGCCTTAACAAACGAGTGAAGCCTATTTACCCAAGTTAAGGGTGCACACCTTGTGAAGTGGAAATCTGACTCCTGATTATATGTCCCAGGATAATTCTTACACAGATCCTTAAGGGGACATGTTTATTTAAGTCTTATTGGTGTTGGTAGAAAGCAATCTGTGTATTCATCATGGAAAGAAAGCAATCTGTGTATCCACCATGGGACGTCACCATCCAGGCAGATGTACCAGATTTACATGTAACATCACATGGATGAATCTTCAAAACTTAGAGCTGAGTGAAAAATGACTGTTATCTGATAAGAGATATATGCATCCAAGATGAGAAAATATTTTCTGAGGATATATGCAAAAAGATACATTTTAAATACACTTGAATGGCTGCTTACAAAGGACCAGGAGCTTGGAAATTAGGTATAGGGATAAGGAATTGTTTTAAAAAGACGGTTGTGGGCCAGATGCAGTGGCTAATGCCTGTAATCCCAGCACTTTGGGAGGCCGAGGTGGGTGGATCACAAGGTCAGGAGTTCAAGACCAGCCTGGCCAAGATTGTGAAACCCTGTATCTACTAAAAATACAAAAATTAGCCAGGTGTGGTGGTGGGCACCTGTATTCCCAGCTACTTGGGAGGCTGAGGCAAGAATTGCTTGAATCTGGGAGGTGGAGGTTGCAGTGAGCCAAGATCGTGCCACTCCACTCCAGCCTGGGCAACAGAGTAACAGAGTGAGACTCCATCTCAAAAAAAAAAAAAAAAAAAAAAAAAAAACGGAGTGTTGCTGAAGTCAGCAGTCAGTTCCCAGAGCTCTGGGAGAATGAGGTAGGCCTGCTTTTCCCTGGGAGCTCTTGTTCTGGCCGTGCCCAGCCCTGCGGTTAACATGATGAGGTTGAGAAGGCTGGACGTTGGGGGCTCTAAAGCCCCATATGCTGCCAGAGTGTTGGAGGCTCCAGGGCTGCAGCGGTGGTCGGGGGAGGGTGCAGGGAAACTGACGCCTGGGGCTATATTGGTCAGGGAGGGCTCTGGAAGCCATGGGGGGCTTGGCTGGGGAAGAGCAGAGAGGAGAGACTCCAGAGGGGAAAGTGGGCAGGGGAGCTGGCTGTGACTGCCAAGCCACTGGGGACTCTCTCCTCCCCGTATTCCAGCCGTTTCCTGGCCAAGACTTTCCCATATGAGGCACTCAGCTGAAGGGCTCTCATGAGGACAAGGAACACAGCTCCAGGGGGACAGAGGTGCCCTCAGGGCAATTTCTTCCTCCCACCCCAGAAATAGCCAGTTCCGCCCACAGAGCCCAGAGTGTGAGCCAGAGGCGGGTGGCGGTGGGAGGAATCAAGGTGATCAGGACCACCACTGCCCTGGGGGTTACTCCAGGCGCATTTCCTGAGGCCCCAGGGATCAGAGCAAGGTCCGGGGCAAGGAACACAGGGCCAGCCTTAGGATGAACTTTCTCACAGAGCTGTCCAGCAGGGCTGGAGAGGCAGTGAGCTCTCCAATGCGAGGTGTGCAGGCAGAAATGAGATGTGTCTGATGGAGCCTTGGAACATGCTGTCCCCATCTCGCAGACATCGTCTCGTCCTGAATGCTGGCGTCCGGGGGACATTTGCCTATCTCCCGGAGGGCCTCCTGTGGTGTCCATCCCACAGGGCGAGTCAGACGCCAGTTGCAGGAAACAGCCTGTGCCAGCTCCCGTTTGAAGAGTAAATATTAGTCTTTTCAAGAGCTGCTTGTTCTCTGTCACTTGACACTGAGGACAATGAGCTGATAAGGGGAGGGGGGACGCTTCTTGTTACCCACATCCAGATGGGTCTGTGGGCCCGGGTCACTGCTGCAACGAGGGACCCGTGTCCAGCCAGCACCCTCACCTTACTGCTTGGCCAGCCCCTGGCCCTGCCTTGGGGAGTTCAGACCCTGCTGAGGCCCCAGGCCCCCGGCCCCTGGCCCCCTGGCTCTCCTCATCTACTGTCCAGCCTGCTTCTGCAGAGGCAGCGGCAGGGGACTGGATGTTTTGACCTGGACTGCAAGGTCTCTGAGCCCCAGCTCTGATGCATATGGTTTAAAATCCTCTGATCATCAGTGAGTGGGAGTGACCTGCTCTTGCCCCACTGTCAGCCCCTCTGACCACCCCAACTAACAGAGCACCCGTCACTCTAACCCTCAGCCTGCCTTCTTTTTCTGTAACTTTTCTCATCGGTTACCTGTTTCCGCTGTTAGACGGTCAGTTTTATGCAGGGGCTTTGCCGTGTTCACCACTGTATTTTCAGTGTCTAGAACTGTGCACACAGTAATTATTTGCTGCATGAAAACCATGATGGCAATACTTTGAAAACATTAAACAGATCTTGTTCTCATTACCTCTCCCCTGAGATTATACCCCCTGAAGCTCTCCACTGTTACGAGCTGGGGAAAGGTGGAGGAGGGGTGTGCCATCTCTGCAAGGGGGAAGTGAGGATGCAAGGAAGGGAGGATACCCCCCTACAGCTGGTGAGGGGTGGAGAGAAGGGGAAGAACCTGTCTGGTGTGTCCTGGTCTCATTACCTAGGAAATCTCGAGGGGACAAATTGAAAGCTGAAAACAGAAGGTGTGTGTCCCACTGTGTTAGGAAGTCAGCCCTCCGAGCAAGCTGTGCTCCTTCTAGATGAAATGGTGGAGCTACAGATTTAATGCCAAGTATATCTGCGTTAACACCACCAAGCTGCCCTCAGCTCCCAGAGGCCTGGAAGGGACCCAGAAGCTCCTGCGTGCTCCCTGGGGCATGGGGAAGGTGCGGGGTCCGGCATGGTGCAGCCATGGAGGATGGTGAAGGGAGTCTGCCACAGAGGCCACGGGGAGCGAAGCTCACACCCAAGGCTGGGTGTTGGCATGGCTGAGCCTGGACAGGTCTGAGGGGCCAGAGTGAGCCTCCATGGGGCTAAGTCAGCTGGGGTAGACCCTGGGGCCGCACCAAGAGAGCAGCTATGGGTACCCCAGCCACAGACCTCAGCAGCAGGGCCAGTGAGTGCCACGCAGACCCGAGTGCACAACGGCCTGTGTGTGGGGCTCCTCTTCTCCACCCCAGGAGGCCACCTGTGCTGGGCCCTCTGTCTCATTCCCAGTTGGCCGACCGTGGCCAGCTTCCTGCGGGGGGACTGACAGCTCTTCACCTCATCTCTGCCACATAGCTGACCCTTTCTGCTCTGGAGTTCCTCTGCCTGCGTGATGGAATGCCTGCAGGAACCTGCTTGTCGTTCATGCCTGCCAAGCCCGGAAGAGGGAGGGGTTGAGTGGGCAAACCTTGAGCAACAGAGGCTGGCGGCAGCGGCTCATGCTCTCCTTCTCTGTCCCTCAGCAGGACGGTTTTGGGCGTGTCCTGCCAGCCCTGCCGAGGATCCCAGTGAAATAACTCCCCTTTTTCATGAGACAGGGTCTTGGTCTGTCACCAGACTGGAGTGCGCTGGCATAATCACGGCTCCCTATAGCCTCCACTTCCCGGGCTCAAATGTTCCTCTCACTTCAGCCTCCCAAGTAGCTAGGACCACAGGCATGCACCACCACACCCTGCTAATTTTTAATTTTTTAATTTTTTTGCAGAGATGGGTTCTCACCATGTTGCCCTGGCTGGTAATAACTCACCTTTATTTATTTATTTAGAGACAGAGTCTGGCTGTGTTGCCCAGGCTGCAGTGCAGTGCCGGCGATCTCAGCTCACTGCAACCTCCGCCTCCCGGGTTCAAGCGATCCTCCTGCCTCAGCCTCCTGAGTAGCTGGGATTACAGGTGCGCACCACCATGCCTGGCTAAGTTTTGTATTTTTAATACAGACAAGGTTTCACCATGTTGATCAGGCTGGTCTCAAACTCCTGACCTCAGGTGATCCGCCTGCCTTGGCCTCCCAAAGTGCTGGGATTACAGGCATGAGCCTCTGTGCCCGGCCTAGAACCTTCACCTCTCTTTGCAGCTGTGGTTTGGGTATGTAACCTAATCCTGGCCTGAGGACCGAGTGCCACCTCCTGAGACAGACGATCGTCCCTGATAAAAGGAAACACATAGAGGACATTCTCCTCCCTGCCAGTGGATGGGGTTCTGTGGGAATGTGACACTTGGACAGTGACAACCATCGTGCCGTCATGAGGGCAAGTCTGAGGGTGAGAGTCCACATTCTGAGGTGGCAGAGTGGACAGACAGAAAATCCCACATCTGCTGAGCCACTGAATTTGCCTGGAGCTGCCTCCCTCTAGTAGGCATCTCCCTGGCAGACCCTTTCCCTCTGAGCCACACAGAGACCAGTCTGGAGCTCCCCAGAGTTCCTTCCATGCTGACATCCTGGGACCCAGGGACGCTGCGATGACAGTGAGGTAAGCCAGGTGCTTGCTTCAGGGGCAAAACTGAAAGGGGTGGCAACAAACGGAAAAGCCCTCAGTGACCAAGATAATTTTTTTTTTTTTTGAGACAGAGTCTTGCTCTGTTGCCCAGGCTTGAGAGCAGTGGCACAATCTGGGCTCACTGCAACCTTTGCCTCCCGGGTTCAAGCGATTCTTCTGCCTCAGCCTCTCAAGACTACAGGCGTGTGCCACCAAGCCCAGCTAATTTTCGTATTTTTAGTAGAGACGGAGTTTCACCATGTTGGCCAGGATGGTCTTGATCTCTTGACCTCGTGATCTGCCTGCCTCGGCCTCTCAATGTATTGGGATTACTGGCCACTGCCCCTGGCCTAATCTGATATTTTTTAAATATCAAAATTAATGTAAAACATACATAATGAACAAAATTTCAAGATTTTAAACAAAGAATCAGTGTCAGTAATTGGACCTGCTCTTCACCTGTTTCCACACAGGGCACCCCTGATGGTCTCACCTGTGACGATCTGTGTACTGGAAGAGGCAGGGCTGTGGGGTTTGCAGAACCGAGTTCAAGGCCAGGCTCTATCAGTGACCTTCCTGGTGATTTCAAGCAAGTCCTTTCCCTTCTCTGGCCTTTGGTTACCCTGTCTGTCCTGTGTAGAGGCTGGGGCATTGCCAGGGGGGCCTTCTGACCTGTCTTCCTTGTCCCCACAGCCTGCTGGGGTTACTGTCCCTCTTCCTAGGAGGCTGTGTCTCCAGGGTCATTGGCTCCTAGCTATTAATATCTTGGCCATCCCTGGCCTGGTCAGGGTGTTTAATGACTGCCAGCTGTGGCTCCGGCCCCCTCCCCAGGGAGAGATAAGAGCAATTCCTGTTCCCACATTGTGGGAGGGTGGGTTCATTAACACAGGCCCTGGATGAGTGCTGGGAATGGGCTGACTCTGACTCTTCCCCCCATCCGCCAGCACAGCAGATAGGAGTGCCTGGGGATATACACTTTCCACACACCCTCCCCGCGGGGGTGCCCTGGTGTCCCCACCTGCCTGAGCCCGTCACTTTAGGTCCTGATTCCAGTAGCCCTGGAGATTCTCCCCAGAGTCTCGCAGACGTGACATTCAGCACGTCCCACACAGGCCATCATCCCCCCAGCCCTCCTCCCCACCTGGAGGGACACTGGCAGCTTCTCCCCGGCTGCCCCTTGGGCGCTTCTGGTAGCCAGAGTGGCCGGCCCCAAACCCATGCTCAATCCCTTGGCCTCACTTAGGAAGCCTGCACGTGCTTCTGATGGAGAGGACCCCTGATGCCTGCCCACTTGGATTCAGGTATCCTTGGTACCCATTATGTTCCCTTGGGACCCAGAGACCCCTACCTAGCCCTCAGAGACACCTCAATGTTGCCTCCCTGAGACAATGTCCCCTATCCATTCTGCTGGCAAACTGGCCACTCTCCCTGGGCAGCCTGTGCCCTGGAGTGGCAGGAATTGCCCACATGGTGGCCTCTGTGTGGAGGGATGGTGGCTCTGTGCATGGGGATGGTAGGGCACTCCTTGTCCTTGTCCTCCCAGGAGGTACCCACATGAGTTAGCTGGGCTTTGCCCTCAGGGACTGGGCTGAGGGCTCAGTCAGTGGCTAGAGTCCAGCCTGTGGCCAGTCAGGGTGGGCTCTGCTGGGGTTGCCTCTGGGTATGAGGCAGGCTTTGTGTGCAGAGAGGTCAGTGGGTCTAAGGCCCAGGCCCTGGGTCGCCTTAATTTCACACTAGGCCTGAGAAGCAGTCCGCAGCCTCACTGCCTCCTTCCTCTTGTGCCTCGCTCTGCGTGGCGCTCAGGAGAGAGGCCCGCCCTCTGGGTCACTTGGCCTCCTAAGAACGGGCCTCCACCCAGGTGTTTGGGCCCAAGGCCAACCTTAGTGAAGTCCTTGAAGCATCCACCAGGGGGCGATAGAGACGAGCTGGCGTGGCCCTACAGGTGCCTGGCAAGGGACCTGGGAGCTGCGGGAGGAGGCGGGGCCAGGAGCAATTCTGCCTGTGGCCAACCCCACTCCACGGCTGCCCCAGCCCGGGAGACTGTGTTTCGGCTTCTCGCCATCCTTAAGTGCCCATCACTAAGCTTGGCCCTTCCTAGTCACCTTTCTGAGCAGGGCCCACCTCTGTCCTCCCTTTCGTTGCCCACATCGCAGCTCTCCGCTTCGTCCACTCTCCACCCTCTTGGCTGATAACTGGTCCCCTACCCAGGCTGCCTGCCTGACTCTGAAGCCATGACACACAAATGAGGGGCCGTGAGGCACTGTGGTGGGTGGGGCGGGTGCGGTGTGGTGTGGGGCCCCTCCCGGCCTTCACACAGCCCAGGCAGCCTGCAGGGCGCTAACCTGGAAGGCCGGGTGCTGTCCTTTCCTCTGCATTTCTATGCCCCTCTCCCTCCTCCTCTCGTCTACTGGCCTGAGCTCATCTCTCAAGGAGTCCTGCCAGGTCACAGACCTTGTTCTCTACAGACTCCATCCTCTGTATATGCCTCAGCTCCCGACTGTTTGGGGCTCCCCCCACCATCTGTGGCCCTCGCCTTGAGCTCAGCGGGCAGAGTGGGTGGCAGAAGGCTCTGGGCAGCCTCTCCTCATTAGCCACCTGGGCCTTAGCCAGGGGCTAAGCAGACTCATCTATAACCCTCCCTATTGCGCAGGTGGATGGAGAGATTCATACTCAGAAGGAGGGACCTGTCGTGATCCTCAGAAAGTCTGAAGCAGAATTGGGATTAGTTGACAAGGGCTGGGTATTCTGGACCTTACTGAGAAGTATGGGGTGGACAAGGTCTTTGGAAGCAGTTCAGAGAGGCATTGAGTAGGGAGTGGGAGGAGGGAAAGCAGAGACAAGAGAGAGAGAGAGAGAGAGAGAGAGAGATGCTCCAGCTGGGTGAGGGGGGCATGGAGAGACTGTCCCTTATCTCTCAACTCCTATGCCTTGGAATGCTAGGGGTGGGAATGCAAGATGCTCAGGGTTAGGAGACTGGGTGCTCACACCTGTAATCACAACCCATTGGGAGGCTAAGGTGGGCGTATCACCTGAGGTCAGGAGTTCGAGACCACACTGGCTCAGTGAAACCACTGAGCCAGGTGTGGTGGCACATGCCTGTAGTACTAGCTACTCAGGAGGCTGAGGCAGGAGAATCACTTGAACCTGAGAAGTGGAGGTTGTAGTGAGCTGAGATCACACCACTGCACTCCAGCCTTGGCGACAGAGCCAGACTCCATCTCAAAAAAAAAAAGATGCTCAGTAACCTCATTGGTGGTCACCACTGATGGTCTGGGCAGGGGTAGGGGCTACTGAGAATGGTCTCTCCAGCAGGCCTGGGGGTGCCTGAGGTCAAGGTTAGGGACAACGCCTCCTTCTCAGTCCTATGGCTGACCATGCACAGGGCAGGGTGTGAAGTGTGACTCTTGATGGGGAAAATGTGCCACTCCTGGATATGCTGGGTGACGGAGCAAAGGGCATTTCCCTGGGGGTGCCTCACGGCCCACAGTCACTTCTATCCTAGCCTGAACACCCCTGACTCTGGCCTCTGAGGATGCTGGGTTGGAACTGTCATTGATGATGGGTCCTGGGTCAGACAAGGCTTTGAAGGTTTGCAGGCAGATCTGAGCCTTTGCCAGCCCATGCTGACCACATTGTCACTGGCTTGGGTCCTCTAGCGAGTTCGCAGGAGGTGGGACCCAAGGAGGTCAGCATGGGCATCGGCTTTGGAGACATCTCTTGCTGACCGATGTCATTTGCCGTACTGCCTGTGTTGAAACCTCCTCATTGGTACACTGTCTCTGCTCACTCAGCTTGTGTTGGTGACATCTCCTTTGCCCACTACCTACCTTCTCTGGCTGAGCCCAGGATATTTGCAGAACCTTGTCTGCAGGAGTGACTGCAGCCTGTGAAACACTCACGCTCAGCCATTCCAGAGACCCTGGGCAGCTCTGCCAGCTGTTCAGTGTCGATCCAAGATTAGGATGGTCTTTTCTTGGCTGGATTTAAGGAGTGGGGAGACACAACGGGCACCTGGTCTGACCCCGTCACTCAGAGGACAGAAGATACCATTCAAAAAGATGGGAGTTGAAGGCCTCAGACAGAACTGTGAACGTCTTATATGAAAATATGGATTTCTGTCAAAAGCCAAAAGAGTGGTGTTATCTGGTCTCAGCACTGTTTTAGACCACCCGTCCTTTGAGCAGAAGCTGGTCCCATTTTAGGCCACATGAGAACATCAACCACCAGGGGAACCAAGCCAATCCAAGCTAATATTTATTGCTGCACAGCGTGTTGCCACCCTGAGGGACCCTCTGGCGGAGGTGTGGGTAGGAAGTGGAGTGGCCACTGGGTGAAGGGCAGACAGAGGAGGCTGTGGCCAGCAGGCTCCTGTCCAGAAGATACATGGGCTGGAGGCCTCCTCAGCCACACTGCAGGGAGGGTGGGGTGGGGCAGGAAGGGGGATTCAGGGATAATGGCAGTGAACGAATAACCGAGAGGGTCCGCTGGTTACAAAATACGGAAGTTAGCAGTGAGAGTCTGTGCTTTCCTATCAGCCAGATCCGAGTTCAAATCCTGTATGTGAAGCAGGGGGAGGCACTTGCTCTCTGTCACAGCTCACGGGTACACATCTCTGAGCCTAGTTACAACAGCTGGCACATAGGTGGGTGGCCAAGGAGGGCAGCTCTTGATTCCTGTTGCTTTCACAGCACAGAGGGATGGGTATAGCTGGTGCGAAGATCTCGCTGGACAGATGAAGCCACTGAGACTGGAGAGCAGGTAGGCTGTCTGAGACCTAGCATTCCCCGGTGGCTACCTCCTCCCTTCCCAGAGGCTTCAGAGTCCCTCGGGCCTTGGGTGGCATCGTTCCCCCACCAGACTGACCCTGGGCCACTCCACTTCGGTGGGGACCACTACGACAGCTGTGCTCCCCGAACGAAAACTCCAGAGTAACGTGCCTAGAGGAGCTGGTAATTAAGCGTCAGACAACAAGGTAGAGAGCTGTATCTTCAGAGAAATGCCTGAGTGACAGCGGTGGTGAAATTTCAGGCACTGCCTGGTGTTGGTGCCGGTGGTCTTCCCGGGCAGAACCTTTGGCCCTCGGATCTCACCAGCGTGGTCCGAGGATCGCCTATTGCTTTCCTCCAATTGGGCAGAGGAGCTAGCAGGGGGCGGAGCCAGGATGAAAGTGTGCAGGCCTTTTGCCCGTGATTGGTGGAGGGCTTTGGAGGAGGAGTCTGGTGGCTGAGTCCCACCTGCAGGGGGCGGAGTCAGGATGAAAGTGTGCAGGCCTTTTGCCCGTGATTGGTGGAGGGCTTT
>PVKV010018301.1:19157-45337 GCA_004027835.1 Alouatta palliata
GTGGCTGAGTCCCACCTGCAGGGGGCGGAGTCAGGATGAAAGTGTGCAGGCCTTTTGCCCGTGATTGGTGGAGGGCTTTGGAGGAGGAGTCTGGTGGCTGAGTCCCACCTGCAGGGGGCGGAGTCAGGATGAAAGTGTGCAGGCCTTTTGCCTGTGATTGGTGGAGGGCTTTGGAGGAGCAGTCTGGTGGCTGAGTCCCACCTGCAGGGGGCAGAGTCAGGATGAAAGTGTGCAGGCCTTTTGCCTGTGATTGGTGGAGGGCTTTGCAGGAGGAGTCTGGTGGCTGAGTCCCACCTGCAGCTCTCCAGGAGAGGAGCTCCCGCCTCTCTTACTTGCTAGAAACCTCCAGGCAGGCACTAGGGCTGTGCTCTCTAGGAGCGTCCGGACCAGAGACCAGAGGGCTGGGGGCAGCCTCCGAGCCCAGGGCTGGGGCTGGCCGCGCCCCGGTAGGCCTCTGTCCCCGGCGTGTGCCGGGGTGAGTGGGAAGGGCCCCGGGATCCTGGCGGTCAGACCAGGGAGACTTCGGCTTGGAAGCTGGAGGAGCGGCGGGCCCCGGGGCTGACGCGGGTCAGCATGGAGACCTGCGTGCTGCACGTGCCGCCGTTGCTGCCTCCCGACGGGGGCCGGTATTTGGGGTTCCAGCCCAGGACGCCCTGCAGGTGCCAGCGCCGCCACTTCCGCCTCAGCTCCGCCTGCACCTAGGAGAGGGTAAGGTGGTAGGGCCCACTGCTGTGGAGCCTCTTCCACTGCGGACTGGGCTTCTCTGGACTTAGGGTTCTGAACTAGCCAGCCTTATCCTCTTCAGGATATCAAAATGGAGAGACCCCGATGCTGCCTTGGGTGGTGCAAACTTGGGACTGGGTTGAGGCCAGGTTCAAAAGGAGGCCTTGGAATGGTAGGAGGTGAGAGGCAGAGAGGATCCGAGAATGCAGTCCAGGGAGGCAGCAGGATGCTGCCTAGGGGTGACTGTACCCCAGTTGTTCCCATCCTGGCCCTCCAGCTCACTTGAGTGGGTTTTTGTGCATTGTAACCAGAGCTCCACAGCAATTCAGCTCTCACTGGGAGCCCCCCCCCATGCACACAGCCACTTGCTAGGTGTTTCTCAAACTCGGCTGGGCACAGGAATCTCCCTGGGGGTTAGTAAAAACCTGTTTTTGTTTTTTTTAATAATATTAAAATGCAGATTCGAAGCCAGTAGGTCTGGGGTGGTCACCGAGACGCACAATTTAACAAGGGCCTAGGTGACACCAGTGCTACTAGTCTGAGGACCATATTGGAGTAGCAAGGGTTAACCTGTCCGTGCTCTGCACACATCCCATCAGTGTTTCTGGACCCTCATCCTGGGAGTTCCATTGTCTGAGCGCCAAGGACTGGGAGGGGCTTACCTCACCATTGAGGAAGCAGTAGAGGATGGCCACCACGAAACCCTGGGAAGGAAGAGGACAGGAGAGGTGAGGCAGACAGACACCAGAAGCCCCCCACCCTGCCCCACCCTTGGCTCCAGCCCCTATGTTCCCCTGGTTAAGGAAAGAGCTAAGCACAAAGTAGGTGCTTATCTAATACTTATTACAGTAAAAAGATTGGAATCCAGTGGCAAGGGCCAAGACTTCAGGGTGAATTCCATTAAAAGCCAGAGAAGAATGCAGCTTTAAGTCAACAGTCCGTACCTGGAAAGACCCCACGATGAGCTCAAAGACCATTTTCACCTCAGCCTTAAAATTGTCAGGAAAGAAGGCGAACATGATGTAGTGCACTCCAAACAGGGGGATCAGCAGGAGTGTGGACCTGGCCAGCCTCCTGGAGACAGGGGAGGGGCAGGCCATGGGCATGTGTGTCCATACATGTGGATATGGTGGGGCCTGGCACTGGGGAACTGGAGGCACAGAAGATGCGGACGGTGACCAGGATGTGTGAAGATGGAGTGTGGGTCCCCCTAAATATTATGTCCATGTCTGTTCCTATTCCACAGCTGCGGCGCCCCTGCCCTCATGCCCCCAGCCCTCCTGGCCTGGAAGGAAGCATGAGAGAGAAAGAAGCCCCCTCTCTTCTCACCCTTCTGGAGGACAGAGGGTAAGAGGCAAAGGAGTGGCCAGTGAGAATGGTGCAACAGGGACGTGTTGGCTGAAATCCACTATGGGGAGTTCTGTTGCCCGGGACCGCTGGTCGGGGAGGGGCTTACCTCACTATTGTAGTAGAGGATACTCTCAGCCGTAAGAGCAGGAGAAAATCTCTCAGTCACTGGCCTCAGTTTTTCCAATTCATATAATGTAGTAAGTGCATGCTTGACATAGTCAAATCACAGAAACGGGCCCACTATGAACGGGGAGTGTTTTGGGCAGGACGAAGTGCCCTGCATCCACGAGAGACCAAGTCTCCGCTGGGAAGACGCACTAGGAAGCAAGTCTCTCTAACTGGGGTGCTGACCACATGCCCAGGGCCACTGGGGAGGGTGATGGGGACCCAAGTTCATGCCTGATCACCAGGGACAACCCAGAATGAATCAGTATCACCCTGTCTTTGTTTTTTCTGCTGTGTCTGCTTCTCCAGAAGGTGCTGCCTTCTCTGGGATTGCATCCCCTCCTCCTCCGTCCCCACACCACTGCACACACTCCCAGCATGCTCTGAAGGACCAGCTCCTCCTTCACAGCTGTGTGTGCTCGGCAGGGTCAGCATTCATTCTAAATGTTTATCCCTCTCACAGAGCCCAGGGTGCTCTCTTCCTGGTTCAGGCTTCCCAGCCACCTGAACTCAGCTGGTCCAGGCAGTGTGAGCCCATTGCTCCCTGGCTAGGAGAGGTGGGGTGTGGATAGGGAGCGTCTCTGACTCTGTCTCTCCTGCCTGAGCAGTCAGTCCAAGAAAGCCTAGCCCAAGGCTTAAGGTCCCACAGCAAGCTGGGGGCAGAGGAGTTGGCCTTGCCCCCCCACTCCTTCCCTGACCTGGTCCCCAGTTATGCCAAGATCCTGAGCACTGCCCACCCCTCTTCGGCTGCAAAACTATCCCACGCACCAGAGGCTAACAGATGGAGGCTTTCTTTAAAGTGAAGGCTCCTGGGGAGGTGGAGAGTGGGAGCTGACGGCCTCTTCTTGAGGAGCTCCATCTCTGACTACCCCCACCCCTTCTGCCTGCTGACAACTGTTTCCTTTCTGTCTCACCCACACAGACCTGGCTCTGACCATGGCCCGCTCTGTTTGCCTCAGATTCAAGCCCTTTGGAATCGTTGTAAGTTGGGGGAAATAACGTCCCATCGGCAAAGGAGAGGATGAGGGTGCACAGGCCCCGTGTGCTGCCCCTCGGCAGCCTCAGACCCCCACGGGAGCCTTTCCTTCTCAGGCAGGAAGGGAGCTCCGCCTACAAGCCTGGCAAGAGAGAATGCGGTCACACCAGGAATGTGAGTCTTAGTCTCATCAGGGAGAATCACAGGATTCCAGAATAGAATCCTAAATCCAGTAGCATGTGACATTCTCGCCAGGAATCTTAGAACCATAGCACAGACTCTCCAAAGAGAAGCCAGGCCAAGAAGACCATTCTAGAATCCCAGGACTGGAAGGTCTTGTGGGACGTCCCAGGTTTGTCTGGGTGCGTAGCACTGATGGTCCATCTCTTGCTTCTCTGTGGGCGTGCAGACCCTGCGTGCCTTCCCACAGCCTCCCTTTCCACGTTTCTCCTGTTTCTTTAGCTCTGTCTTCGAGCCACAAAATCCTGCCTCTTCCTCCCAAGCACAGGGGACAGTCCTGACACCTTCCCAAGCCCTGGTCCACACCGCGCCCCATTCTCCCTGCCCATGGTGATATGCTCCAAAACCCTCGAGGAGAAGGGTGTGTATGTCAGTTTCCTCTCTGTAAAGTGAGGATAATTTTACAGGGGACTGTGCGGATGAAATGACATGATGCATGGAAATCCCTTAGCGTGTGCCTGGCATGTAAACTGCAGGTGTCATCACTATTACTAAGAAACACCGAGTGCTGAACATGTGTGTCTCGTTGGCGGACTGGCCCCTCCTTGTGTTAGTGACTCCTTGCCATGCCGGGGACTGGGCACATGGTGTGAACAAGAGGTAGGTCACCGGCGTCCTCTCCAGCTCCCTGGCTTGGAAGCAGATGCATGCCTGGGAAGGGTGCCAGATGAGTGTGGGCAGGAGAGGCATCCATGGGGCTCTGAGCACAGCCTGGTGAGGGTGGGGCTGGGGCAGGGGGTGCTGCTGGGCTGAGCCAGGCCATGGTGGAGGTGGGCAAGAGCAAGCTCTGTGGTGACTCCGGATGTTTGGGGCGGAAAGAATTCAAGGAGCTGTGGGATGATTTAGGGCCTGGGGCTGGAGGCGCTGGGGCCACACTCACGAGTAGGGACTGCTGCCGCTCTTCCTGATATCTGGGGGCCGCAGTTTCTGAAGCAGGATTCGGATGATGCAAATAAACAGGATGAAGTTCACCTAGTGGGTGGGGACCCGAGGTCAGCAGGCAGAGCAGGAAGGCTGGGGTGCGGCCTGTCCTCTCTCCCAGGGTCCTGCTGCCCTCTCCCGATCTCGCCTCTCCTCTGGTGCCGCTTCGGGCAGGTGATCCGGGAACTCCACCTCCTTCACACCCCTGAGGACTGTGCCCCCAAACCACTTACTCTCAAGGAACAGCTGGTGGGACAGGGGTGGGGATGACTCTGCACTGGGCGCTGGGAAGCTGCGTTTCAGTTCTGACCTAGATACTGACTTCCCGTGTGACCTGGGGCCAAGTTGCCCGCCCTCGGGACCTGTTTTCCCATCTCTAGGTGGTGGGAGGGTGCCTTACCAAGATGGAGGTGAGGATGGGGCCCTTTATGATCCACCATAGGGAGGAGTCGATGATGTCCCAGCACCTGAGCAGTGTAGGGGAGGAATGAGAGGGCTGTCCTCAGCCAGAGAGAGTCAGCAGCACCCCTCCGCAAGCTGTCCCCAGCTCTGCTCCTGAGCCCTTTAGCAACCAACCCCAGGCCCAGAGTCTGCTGCTGCCCAGGTCCTCCTTCCAGCCTCCCCTCTGGACCAAGGGCTGTGGTTTTTGTCCACTCACCAAGGCCAGCTGGCATTATCATCCCACCCAGTGGGGGAGTGGGTGGGGCGGCAGCTCACCCGTAATCCTCAAAATGGATCCTGGCGACGGCCCACACCGTGGTGAATGTGCTGGGCACCCCTGTCAGGCCCGGGGAGAGTGAAGGAGCAGACGGCACAGGAGGCAGGGGTAGAGGGCATGAGGGAGATTTCGGAGAAGACCAGAGAGAGGGAGGGTGAGAGAAAAGGGTGGTTTTCAGTTGCCATCTTGGGTTGCACAGGATGTTCACCGCGGGGGGCGGGTGACGCTGTATCCCTCAAGGGCTGTGTCTGCTTAGACGGTCTCTCTCTAACTGTGACAGAGGCCCTTTGCAGATGAGCAGCGGCCCTGCGTATTTCAGGGGCTGAAGGGAGAGGGAAGGATGCTCACGGAATCTGTCCCACAGGTCAGCCCTGAGCAGCTGCGGGCTGAGGGGCCTGTTCTGGGCTCCACATTTTGAGGACTTTCTCGACCCTTAGCTGACATCCTTGCAGGCAGGACCTGCAGCTTAGCGAGACCTAGGACTGCAAGCTGGGTTGGCACCCTCCCCCTAGGGAGTTCTCCAGGCCTTGCCCCTCTGTCCCCAGCCTGGAAGCCCTCCCTGGTACCATACCCCAGCCGATGAGTATGTACCCCCAGAAGTACTTCCGCTCAGAGAAGAAGGAGACGGCGAGCAGGGTGTACAGGTAGAGCCCCTCCACCAGCAGCCAGAAGAAGTTGGCCATGACACAGTATTGGAAGAAGACCATGGCTGCCTTACAGCCCACCTGCAGGGGAGGAGAAAAGGGTCCTTGACCGCCACACCCGTGTCTGGGGACAAGCTGGCCAAGTTCATCTCTGTTGCTCCTGCATTATCCCCTTAAAATGTGTTCAGTGGTTTTCCTTTTCCCCTAATTTGAGGTCATCTGATACTTTGGGATAAACTGGTGATTTTAATTCTCCATCCATCAGTTCATCGATTCATTTTCCCATCTACGTATCTATCCATCTACTCATCCCATCCACCCACCCACCTACCCATGTATCATTTCTTTACCCACTCACCCACTAGACGTTCACTGTCAACTCAGCAGTGTTTCCATTTCATCCACGTATCCATCCAGCATCTATTCGTCTTCCCCTCTGTCAATCCATCCACGCACCCACCCATCTCTCCATTCATCTACCAACCTGCTCACTTAGCCAGATACCCATCCCTTCATCTCTACACCCACCCACCAACCCGCCTATCTACCTGCCTGCCCTTCTGCCCATCATCTGTCCAATCTTCCTTCCATATCTGTTTATCCTTCTGCCTACTCAGCCACCCACCAACCTGCCCATCCACACCCCACCCCACCCACTCATTCATCCAATGCCAAGTTGCATTGAAGGTAGCTGGAAGGTATGAGGGAGAATTCTTGCTTGAGTTTGCAAGAGTCTGCTGAGTGTGTTGTGTGGGCTGTGGACTGTGGAGTGGGGCTCAGATGGAAGTGTGGAGGGAGACTGGGACCCAGAAGAGGGTAGGAGAGGGGAAGTAGAAATGAAGAAGAGGAGAAGAGGGGAGGGGTGGCCATTACTCCTGGGTTCAGAGGACCTAGTGGAAGAGGGGATTCCTCAGGGACACCCGTGAGTAGGGCAATCATGGGCTCTGGGTGGCCCACTTGACACGACTGGAAGGTATTCTGGGACTTTTGTCCCCTCCCAGAAAGTCCCCCTTTTCAGATCAAGCCTAGATGTCTGTGAGCCAGGCGTAACACCACCCTCCTCCCGGAAACTCTGGCTTCCACCTCCCTCTGCACCCAAAATACCGGCTCCCACCCTTCCTTCCTGTACCCTTGGCTTGAGACATCCTCAGCGAGAAGCCTCCCCTCCCTTCCCCTACCTCCTCCCTTGGTTGGGAAGTCCTTCCTCAGGTCTTGCTCAGTCTCTCCAGTGACAGTTCTTGCCTCCCCATCTTCCCCCCACTCGCTTTTGGAGAGTAACTCAGCGCTTTACCAGGACCAGTTATCTGCTTCCTCCTTGTCTTAGAAAAGCTTCACAGTAATGAATCGGGAACCAGTCTCCACAATTAACCTTAACACGTGCACAGGAGGTAACACGTTCCTCCACAGGCCTTTGGCTCCCACTGCTCACGTCTGACTCAGCCTCCCAGCTCCTGGACAGAACTTCTGAGAAGCTCTGGGAATGGCCAAGCTGGTCCCCTGGCTTTTCTCTCCCCTTTGTTGAAATGCCTGAGATGCCAGCAGGATTATTTCACTCTTTGGGGAGAAGGTACTGCTGACCCCTGATATAATGTACTGCCTCTGGGGTCGTGCATGAAGCAGTGAGTTACTGACCACAAGGAATGAGTGGGGGCTGTCTGTCAAAGCTTGGGGCACTCAGAGAGGGTCCCTCAGAATCCCTTGGAGATGGCCCCCTTGGTGACTGGCGATGCATTCTTTAGATTCTCCCTTTATCTCCCTTCCCTAGAAAGCCCAGAACCAGCCTGACGTCAGGATCTGAACACAAGAGGAGGACCCCGAATGTTTGGGCACACTCCAGATGGCACAGGGAGGGGGTACGAAAAGTGGCATGGTATGCAGAGCCCTGGCTATGCAGGTGGCAGAGGGCAGAGTTGGAAGGAATCTTGGAAGGGGAAACTGAGGCAGTAAGTTCCCCAAGGCCACATAGGAAGTTAGCAACACAGGTGGGACAGGGGCTCTGGGCTGTGGCCATGAAGTGTCTCATTTCCCATCTGCTTTTCTCACTGGCGGGGGCAGGTCTGTGAGCTCCCAGATGGCTCAGCAATACCTCCTGTTGCCGGAGGAGAGTGTGATTTGAGGACCTGCCAGGTGGGGCTGGGTGGGGGTTGGGCCATCCTTGGGGTGGGGTGGGGGGGGAAGAGGGAGGGGGACAGGGAGAAGCAGGGAAGAAGAGATTACGGTGGCTGAAGACGAGGGTGAGACTGAGGGAGGGGGACAGGGAGAAGCAGGGAAGAAGAGATTACGGTGGCTGAAGACGAGGGTGAGACTGAGGGAGGGGGACAGGGAGAAGCAGGGAAGAAGAGATTACGGTGGCTGAAGATGAGGGTGAGACTGAGGGAGGGCCGGGCGGGGTCCTCACCGAGCCCTCGGAGCACTGGTCTGACTCGCCGCCGTGGAAGAGGGCCAAGTCTTTGATGAAGACGGCGGCGGCCCTCAGGATGAAGGAGATGAAGAGGTGCCTGTGGATGTAGTTCCGCGTGCAGTGGAGCTTCCTGCGTGGGGCGGGCAGATCTGGGAGGCCAAAGCGGCCTTGGATCCCACCCCAGCCCATGCTGTCCTATGCTCTGAGCAAGGCTTGGGTAGCAGAGCCTGTCCTCCAGCGGGCAGGCCCTGCCTCGAAGGCGGTCCCGTCATGAACGACGAGTCCCGCCCCAGGTGCCCCATCCTCCTGTGCAGCTGGGCCCCCAAGTGTCAGCCTCGCGCGTGGCCCCAGAAGCCTCATTCCTGTGTGCAGGCCACACCCTCTGCTGCCCTGTCCCCAGCTGCAGGGCCACCCTGGGGAGACGAGGCTGGAGAACATGGGGCAGCCTGGCCACCTGCCTTCTCCAGGGGAGGCTGGCCTGGCAGGAGCTGGGGCCTGTGAGCTGCTGGGGGTGACAGTGGAGCGATCAGGGCATGCCTGGGCCAGGCTGGGCTCCTGGCTGGGAGGGACACTTGCCAGGTCTGCTTTGAGGCCTGTCACTCGGGCTGGGCCTCACCTGAACAGGCTCAGGATCGCCGTGGCAACCAGCAGGGTGGCGAGGGACAGGCTGTAGCCGACGGTGTAGCCGGTCTTCACAGAAGCGAAGAACATGGTCTGTTGCTGCTGGAGGACGGGGGGCTCTTGGGTGCTGGGGTGGGAGGCTCACCTCGGGGTGCTGGCAGGGGTGGGGTGCCCGACACACTCCGCCTGCCCGTCCCTGCCTCAGTAAATGGGGCTGAGGCCTGGGGCTCCTAAGAACAGCTGAGCAGAGCTCCTCAATCCCCTGACCCTAATGCCCCGGTTTCCACAGATGGGCCGGACTGTGTCTTAGAGTGGGGCGGGGGTTGAAGGTACTTTCTCTCTGTGTCTTCATGAGGGACGAGTTGGTGAGGGAGAGAATGAAGACTTTGCACATCCCTTTTGCTAATTTCGTGTCTCCAGCCATGTGCCTGGCTCCCCTTCTGCACCAGCTCTGGACTGGGCACCCTGGGGGCCGGGTCTGCTTGCTCTTCGACCCCCCTCAAGACCCTGTCTCTGTAAGGAGAGGCACGTGGAGGTGGCAGGATGCCAAGGGAGACATCGCCGGCTCTCAGGAGTTGGGTCGGTGGGATGAGGGCAGTCTGGCCTTCCTTGGGGAGGAGGGCAAAGCTGGGCCCCGAGGGTATCTTGCTTGGTCCCCTCTCCTGATCCCTCCCGGTGGACACAGGTGCAGCGCAGAGTGACAGCCACTAGACGAGCCCTCCTTGCTCTCCACCCCCACGCCCTGCCCGAGGAGAGGCAAGTGGTTACAGGGGACCAGGGCCTACAGTTCCAGTGGGCTCCAAAGGCCTCTGAGGAAATTGCTGCCCTCTTGGGGGCTAGGGGGAGTGAGAGCCCCGTCTGAGGGTGCCTGAGGGTGGGCAGCTGTCACCATGCATTTGCACCCTAAAGCAGCGAGGGTCTCCTAGCTGAGGACTCCAGCCTCCCCATCAGCGTCCTCACCAGGCTCCCCCATCCGTACAGAGACCACCTGTGTTTCAACTGCTCCAGGCAGATCCCTGTGCTGGGACTGAGGGCGACAGGCTCTGTCCCTGTTCCTGACTGGCTGTTTGGTAGCTGGGGCTGGTTCCTTCTGGGACCTGCAGGACCTCGCTTTCACCTCTGGATGGAATGGGGTGCTGGTGTCTGCCTGCCCTGCCAACTCCCGGGCTGGAGTCAGGCTCTCATGAGGCAGTGGGGTGGCCCAGCCCGGGGGTGCTGCTTCAGCTTGCGCTGATCTGGGGACCCCTCCTGTGGGAAGGCCTCCTCCCATACCTTGTCGGGGGGAGCCAAGGGGTGGGCCCCCAGAAAGGCAGGCGGAGGAGGCTAGACTCCAGAGTCCTGCCCTCACAGACGGCAGCCGCACCCCTCGGTGGGAGAGGTCAAAGTCGCCTAGGTGGGCCCCGGTGCTCTGCAGGTGGGGTGGGGGTGCGCCGAGGCCCACCTCATCCAAACTCGCCGCCTTGTCATCCAAACCACAGGCAATGGGGTAGGGGCCGGGCTCCAGGTGTGTCCAGCCTTCGTCAGTGCAGTGGCGGCTCACGTTGCGGCCTGGGTGGAGGGCAGGGGCAAGGACAGAGGCTGAGGCCGGGAGCAGGGCGGGGCCTTGGAGTCAGCTGTGGGGACCTGGCTGTCTCTGTGCTTGGAACAGGGCAGAGAATTCAGCCCTACTCCCGCCAACCCTGGTGCTGTCTGGCTCCAGCTGCCCTGACCCAGATGCCCAGGGCACCATGGGGGCATCTGCGGCAGGGAGACACCTCTTCAGGCCGCCTGCACGGATGACAGAATCACAGCAGACATGAACCTCACCCCAAGTACAACACACGTTCATCCTTGTCACGGACCTGCCTGGATCCTCGTTACAGAATGGTTCCTGACCCTTGTCACAAGGCCATGGCTGGGGGAGGGGCCAGGTCTGCCCAGTCCTCCTCAGTTAGCCTGCCTGGGCCTGTGGGGCTGGGTTTCTTCTCATACCTGGTAGGGCTCAGATGTGCTGCTGAAGCGGGAGCAAGACTGAGCAACATCTGTTGCTGGAGGTGATGTGATTTGACGTGCTGCCTGGTGGGGTTGGGTGGGGATTGAGCCATCCTTGGATTGAGGGGCAGGTGGGAGGGAAGAGGAAGGAGGGAGAAGGGAGTGAGGAGGGATGGGGGTTGGGGAACACTTGATAAGCGTGCAGATCCTAAATCCTCACGAATAGAGAAGCAGGGAGTTCCCGGCAGGGGAACCTGTGCGGACAAAGCCATGTGAGGGGGAATCAGGCAGCAGAGCAAGGCAGGAGCTTGGGGCTGAAACAAGTAGAGGCTGAGGCTCCCGGGCAGGTGCCTGTCCACTGTCCCTGGGGCTCCAAGCTGCAGCAAGCACAGGGCCGCTAAGGGGATGTGAGGTGAGAGGTACCACTGAGGCTCCCCACTCTCCAGCACTGGGGAGGTGTCCTCTCCCCTGAGAGGGAGAGGACAGGTTGAACAGAAAGTCGATGAGCCAGAGAAGAATCCTGCTTCCCCATCTCGGTACCCATGCATCACTGCCACCGTCCCCACCGTCGCCACCATCAGCAGCAGACCTTGTCAGCCTCATCACCATGATGGGTTTTGAGCACTTTGCAAACGCAGTGCTGGTTAGAGCACTTTCGACACATCGTGTTTAATTTCCCCAACTATCCAGTGAGGAGGATAACTCCATTTCACCGTTGAGAAGTGGAGGCCCCAAGAGGCTGGTTACTCGCCCAGGGCCACACAGAGAGGACAGGATACTGCTGGTCGGGTCTCCAGAGTCCTGCCAGGTAAGCTTGGTTCTCATCTGCATGGAGATGACCTGAGGCTTATTTTGGTGGCCAGATGTAGAGCAGCAGGAGGGTCAGGGTGTCCTGTGAGCTCAGGAAGGGTCACTGGGCACGTGTGTTTATTTCCAAACTTTGCTGTGTGCCCAGAATATACCAGGTGATTCCATATTCACCATTTCTATAAATCCTCCTGGCAACCCTTAGAAAGAGGGCTTGTCACCCTATTTCATGGATGAAGAATGGAGGGACAGCCAGGAAAGAGCAGCCATGGGCTGGGTCCCTTTCCACCACATGGCCCAGGAAGGGCAGGAAGGATTTGGCTGAGGAGGGGCATTGCACGGGGCCAGCTTCCTGCCTTAGCATCCCCTTTTCTGTCCAGGGCTCTCAACCTCACTGCTATAAGAGGTTGCCAGGACAGTAGAAAAGCCTTCTGCTGCCCCTGTGTGCCCTGCTCAGCTTCCCATCATTGCAGCCAGAGGTAGGCCTGGCCCGGAGCCTTCAGCCCAGCCCTCATCAAAGGGCAGGCCCTGCCTCAGCCCCAGTTCCAGGGAGCTAACTGCAGGCCCTGAGGTCCTGGCTCCCACCCACAATCTGTTTCTTTTGAAGACTTGCCCCTACCAGGCTTGGGCAGGTAGAAAACAGGGTTATGGGCCAGGTGCGGTGGCTCACGCCTGTAATTCCAGCACTTGGAGAGGCTGAGGTGGGCGGAGCATGAGGTTAGGAGTTCGAGACCAGCCTGGCCAACATGGTGAAGCCCTGTCTCTACTAACAATATAAAAATTAGCCAGGCGTGGTGGCGCACACCTGTAATCCCATGTGGGAAGTAGAAAAGTTCCTTTTAAAAGTTGCCTTTCTGGTTAAAGTGGTTAAAGTGTGCTAATAACTTTGTGAAGCCCTATCCTACGTAGCTGTTGGACACGCCATGCTTACAGGCATGTAGTACATTCTATGTCCTTGTACTTTAACCAAGACATCTGTGCTGGGACGTGCTCACAGCCATGTCCCAGCTCTCCATTGCTTTTACCTGTTTAGAAAAGTTTTAACTTATTAGCCAACTGGGTTTTAGTTTAGATTGTGAGGCCTGGCTCCACCAACGGAGATCAGACACAGTAGTAAGGACGGCCCCAGATGTGCAAGGGATACGTTTGTGTGGTTTTCCTTTGTTCATTGTACTCTCATGGCACGATGGCTGGCGAGGGTGCCCTTCCTGCAGTCCAGGAAGTAAAAACTGTGTTGCTGAATAATCCTTTGTCTCAGTGATAATTTTTCTCTGAGGCACCAGCCATCTATTTCCAACATCCCAGCTACTCGGGAGGCTGAGGCAGGAGAATTGCTTGGACCCAGGAGGTGGAGGCTGCAGTGAGCCGAGATTGCATCACTGCTTTCCGGCCTGGGTGACAGAGCAAGACTCCATCTCAGAAAAAAAAGAGAGTTAAGGCCAAAGTCACCCAGCCTTGAAGCTAGGACACTGAAGCTTTGGGCTCCCGACTCACCAGAGGGACCAGGGCTTGAGGAGGCCAGGCCCAGTGACATAGCAAGCACCCGGTATCATGAATTGTGCCCGCAAGCCTGGGTGACTCTGGCATGTACACAGCAGCTTCACATGCCGTGTGTGCGTGCATGTGTGTGCGTGTGCGTGCATGTGTGTGCCCGTGTGTGTGTGCACGCGTGTGTGTGTGCGTGTGTGTGCGTGCATGCGTGCATGTGTGTGTGTGTAGTGTTAGGTTAAACAATGTGTTGAGGCTAGAATAGACTCAAAAGTTTTTATTATCCCACCAAAAAATGGGGATCCCAAGGCTAAGAGAGGTTAAGTGACTTGCTCACGGCCACACAGCAAGGGAGCAGCAAGTCTGGGATACAGAATGCAGATCTTTCTGGGCTCGCAGCGGTGGCCAAAGGGACACCCTGTTTTCTGGAGCCCTGGCTGCTGTGATGGTGAGGGAGAGGAGGGATGGGAGAATGGGACATCTTTGGGGCCAGGTGGCAACTTTGAAAACCCTGGCACTGTGGTCAAGACTTCATAGCAAGCTGCTCTCAAGGAAATCGAAAAGGCAGCCACCATGGAACCCCAAGCAGCCAAGAGTCTCCCTCCAGTCGGCCTGGAAGCCAGCAGGCCCTGTATCTGTAGAGGGGGTCAGAAGGGCAGGAGGGAGGGAGCAAGGGACTTTAACCCTGTACTGGGAGGGACACCCCACGTTCTCCCAGTCTCCTCCCACCTACCATGTCTCACAAAGCAGTCATGGCTCAGGGCCCTCCACTCAGTACCCGTAGCCAGGAACTGGGGAGTAACCCTCTCCCTGCTCCCGTCTCTCCTCTCCCCAGCAGTCACCAGTCCTGTCCCCGCCGCTCCTTCCCCAGCACTAACACCTCCTCAACTCCCCTGGCCTAGGTAGGACCCCTGCTTTCCTGCCAGCTCCCCACCCTGAGGCAGCTGGAAGGGTCATGCTAACACCCAGACCTGACCATGGCACTCTCCTGCTGATTCCCTGCCACGATGCCCCATCCCAGCCAGCAAGGGTGAGCTTCCTAGGCTGGCAGCAGGGTTTTCTTACACAGCATCGTGAGCAGGTGGCCGGGGAGGGGCAGTAGCCCACAGACCCCACAAACATGGTTACCATAGACCGCACATTGGATTTTCTCAGCCAGAACGGTTCTCCCATTTTTATCCTAAAAAAAGTCTCTTCAAATATTTGAAGGTAGAAACACAGATGAAAGATATGCAGACTACAAATTAAGGAAGTACACGCCTGTAATCCCAGCACTTTGGGAGGCCGAGGTGGGAGGATCATGCGGTCAGGAGTTCGAGAACAGCTTGGCCAACACAGTGAAACCCTTTCTCTTCTAAAAATACAAAAATTAGCTGGGTGTGGTGGCAGGCACCTGTCATCTCAGCTACTTGGGAGGCTGAGGCAGGAGAATCGCTTGAACCCAGGAGACAGAGGTTGCGGTGAGCCAAGATGGTGCCACTGCACTTCAGCCTGGGCGAAGAGTGAGACTCCATCTCAAACAAAAATAAAAATAAAGAAGTGAGCCACCATGCACATTTTGGGGCTTTAGTGAGCCTGGCGAAACTCCCTCCTTCAGTATTTCATCCAGCCTAGGGAGATGACTTTCGTCTAACTCTCCACAGAGAGAATTTTTATCTTCTTTCTACAAGCTTTCTCTGGCTTTCCCTGTAGAACCAGGTCCCTTCCGGGGCATACCTCTTCCCAGTCCTGCTATCTAAAAGGGTGTGAGCTGGTGCTAACATCACCCCTGCCCCACCCTCGCAAACTTTCCTTTCTGGAATTTGAGGTCGGCTGCCCACACCTTCTTCATCTACTTGCTCGGGAGAACACCCTCTTTTTTCTGTTTTCAGTCCTGAATCTCAGTCTCCTATTTCTCTGCACCATTTTTAGGGACCAGGCCCACGGAGTACAGCTGTGCGAGTTGTTCATTGCACAAGGGCATCTGGCTGGTAGGAATATTCTGCCTGCACTGGGTGGGCTCTAGTGAGAGGTCATCTCTGCCTGAGGAAAGGCTGCCTTTTTATTGCCAGTCCAAAGGCACCATAGGGCCCCATTGATGCTGGCAGCCCCAGGGTTAGTCAGATGGTGGGCGGGAGTCCAGGTTCTCAAGGGAAGGAGCTGTCTTGACACATTCCAGCAGGGACAGAAGGAAGCGCCATGGGCAGGAATGCAGTTAGTGTCAGGGAGAAAGGCAATGAGCTGGCGTTCCCAGGGACCAGAGAGAAGGCGGGTTTCCAGGCTCAGTGACGGGGTACACTGTGAGGCCGGCCCGAGGAGCTCCCCTCTTATCTGCCCAGGCACTGGGTGTCCCTGGAGGAGGCAGCCCGGGCCAGGTGGGTGCTGCCTGGAATATGGCATGGCTGTGACCCTCCCAGATTCCTCAGGAGGGCTTCAAGGTCTGTCTGTCACCACGGAGGTCACACCACCAGGCGCTGGGGGGCAAACTGGCCACCCCAAAGAGACCCTGGGGTCTACTGCCATCCCCACTTCACAAACAGGGAAACGGGTCCAGGGAGGAAAAGGCCACCTGCAGTGAGGGATGCCTGAGTTTTCTGCTGGCTCTCTGAATAATTATCTAGGTTCTGCTCCTCATGAGTCCTCCCCACCCCAGGCCTGCTCCTCCCTCCATGTTCCCCACCCAGTCCTGCTCTCTCTTCCGCAGGGCTCATTAAACCGAGGCCTAGGCGGGGCCTGCTAGATTCCTCCCTGGCCTCCCTCACTTCCATCCACTCCCACAGAGCTCACTACCTGAATTCAAACCATCAGCATTTCCTGCCTGCCTTTCACGCCTAGAAAGCGATTAGAAGTTAAAAATCTAACTTGGACTTTGTCAGTGCCCTGCTTACAACCCCTCACTTCTTGCTGGACTTAGGAGGAAACTCAAATCTTCGCCTCTGTCCTCGAGGCCCTGCGTGGTCTGGCCTCGGCCCGCCTGTGCCTCCCTTCCCGGCCTCCTTCCCTCCCTCTCGGCGTTCTCTGCTCCGGCCACTCTGGCCTTCATGGAGCTTCCTCGGATGCTTATTCCACAGGCTGTTGATCCTCTCTCTTAATTATCCCCAATCTGGGGTCTTTACCTGGTGGCTGTTGCTCACCTCCAGGTCTTCAGATTGTAGCTGAAGGGTCAGCTCCTCAGAGAGGGGCCGTTTGTGAACCTCTGCCTTAAGTGGGTCCCCACACTGCTCATTCTCTCGTCCGGCACTTTTTATTATTGATGATATCTGTTTGTTTCTACACGTCTCTCCAATCACAGTGCTAGCAGCCCCGGGGCTGTTCGACCCTCTCCCGCCTGTCTGTCCAGCTCAGTGCCGGGCACACTGGTGGGTGTTTCATTCACGGCACAGAATGACTGAACCTGTATTGTAAACCCTTCAATGACTCACTAGCGAGAAAGCCCACATGCTCGACAGGCTCCCCTTTTCTCTTCTGCCTCATATGTGGACATTCATTGAAGTGGAACATGACAAGGTGTGCAAGCAAAGTCGTGTGGTGACTTCACGGAGCCCGAGAGGTCGCTGGCTCCAGGCATCATGAATCACGACCAGCCCAAGATAACAGGACCGTGGGAGCCATAATGTAGTCAAGTACCTGTCAGTCAATCAGTTATCAATTGTTGAGCAAATATTTAGTGAGCCTTGCCCACATGCTTATCTTTATGTGAAGAGCTAATCCAATCCCATGAGTTCTCTGGAGACCCAGCAGCATTGCCCCTCTGCCAGGGGGTCCCTCGGATTGCTCCAGCCCCTCTGACCACTTTCCTTTGCCTTTCCACTTCCTGAGAGGTGAGTCCCCACTGCAGCCGGCCCACTGACATCACCTCTTCTGCCCAGTGCTCTTACCTTGAATGGGGGAGAAGAGCTTGAAGATGAGGGGACAGGCCAAGACAACGACCTGGCCCCGAGGGGTGGCTGGCCAGCAGGTGAGGTTGTCCCACATCTTGCCGCAGCCTGTGGGGGAAGGCAGAGGACACGCGGGTCAGCAGGTGCAGCTGCCCCCAGCGCTGGGGCCTGAGCCCATGGGCACCCACTGCCGTCCTCCTTCTGCCAGGCTCCCACCTCAAGGAGCCTCCATTCTGAGAGAGGAGGCACAGCCCTGCCCAGACTGCACAGGGCCTGTCTTGACGGAGGCAGGAAGGAGGCCTGACTACAGTTCCTTTGTCCTTAGCGAGGGATGGAGTGCGCCTGGGGATGCCAGTGGGGGTTTTGATTGTTGCAGCAACTGGGAGGCCTCACTGGCATCTGACAGGCAGCCACCAGGGTTGCCAGACAGGCAGCTCCTGCACTCTGCACAATGATGAATTTTCTCACATTCTGCGTGGCTTCCAGATGAGCCACCGAGCATTCGTATAGGTGAAAACCTTTTGTAACGAACAGAGCCTGGACTCTTATACCATTTTACATATAAACACAAGCCATTTAGGTTACTATTTATTTATCGAGACAGTCTTGCTCTGTTGCCCAGGCTGGAGTGCAGTGGTGCAATTTCAGCTCACTGCAACCTCTGCCTTCCTGGGTCAAGTAATTCTCCTGCCTCAGCCTCCCCAGTAACTGAGACTACAGGCCCACACCACCACGCCCGGCTAATTTTTGCATTTTTAGTAGAGACGGGGTTTCACCGTGTTGGCCAGGCTGGTCTCGAACTTTTGACCTCAAGTGATTCGCCTGGCTCCCAAAGTGCTGGGATTACAGGCATGAGCCACCTCGTCCGGCCAACACAAGCTATTTTCTGCACAAGTTTAACGTACATGGAGTTTTCCAGAAACAGAACCACAGAGGAAAGGGAGGGAAGATTGCATTTTGTTTGGTTCTGAACTTCACTATGGGTTGTTCAATGTTTTGGAAAATCATGGTCCCCATGCTAGTGCTGCCCGTGGTGCTGGAGTCAGACACGACTGTGCACATCCGTCTGCATCTGTAGCTCTCACATTCCCAGGGTTTACACTTGTAGGTGCGACCTTCAGACTACGCCTTCTAGTGTGATTATGCTTGAATACGTACATGGTATTTGCTTATAAATTACTTTCCTTTTAATACTGATTTTACACTGTAGCTAGAACATGATTTTTAATAAAGTGGATGGGTATGTGTCCTGAATTTTGTATTGATAGTAAAGGAGGCATTGGAAAATGTTTGTTACAAAAAGGGGGTGTTTATGATAAGGTGATGGGTATATTGGGGTCCACATCGTTCTTTTTTGTTTTGAGACAGTCTCGCTCTGTCACCCAGGCTGGAGTGCAGTGGTGCGATCTTGGCTCACTGCAACCTCTGCCTCCCAGCTTCAAGCGATTCTCCTGCCTCAGCCTCCCAAGTAGCTGGGATTACAGGTGCCTGCCACCACACCCAGCTAATTTTTGTATTAGTAGAGACAGGGTTTCACCATGTTGGCCAGGCTGGTCTCCAACTCCTGACTTCCAGTGATCTGCCCGCCTCAGTCTCCCAGGTTGTTGGGATTACAGGTGTGAGCCACTGCGCCTGGCCCCACCTAGTTTTCGAACAGCACAGACTCCCCCAGCTTGATCGGATGGAGGAGAACGGGCAGGGAGCAGGTTCAGAGAAACCTGTACGGTGGCTGCGTTCTCTGCCACAGCTCTCAGAGCCTGGCCAGTGCAAGGTCCCCAGTGGGGTCTCTGGGGTTCTGCTCTAATAGGCACATGCAAATGCTATCGTTTATTCTGCTCAGGAGCTGCACGCCCCTGAGGGACTGGGACTGCTCTGGACCCCCTCCCATGCAGGAGGCTTAATTGTCTCTTTGCAATCCTGCCAGTCCCATAGATTTACTCAGAAAACCCAACCCCTGAGCCAAAGTCAACGCCAGCTGGGCCAAGTGCAGCCCAGCCCAGCTCAGGTCCGTAAGTTCCCGAGTTCCCAAGAAGGGGGTCTGGGCAGAGGAGGCGGAGGCATGTCCTTACTTGGGGAAGATCCTGGGGACTCTGTGCATTGGAGCCGGCTGGCAGCAGCGAGGGCACCTTCTGGGGCTGCAGCCGCCTGGCCGCACCTGTAGCCGAAGGCTGAGGAGGACACCTTGACCCCCTTGAGCTTGGCGGGGGACTGCAGCCTGCCTTGCTCATGGACCCTGAGTGCTTCCCCTCAACCTGGCTTGAGGGCTCTTGTGGCCTCAAGTTGGCTGCCAGTCCCTCCTCCGTTCTGGGCCGGCCTCTATGAAGGCCGAGTCGGGGCATTTCAGGTCAGTCAAACCCTGCTGGGGTTTCAAGACCCTGTTATGAATATCAGCAAACACTGATATAACCTTTGCACATGCCAGGCTCTGGTCTGACCTCTTTAGATGAATAACTTATGTAAAGCTTCCATTTCACAGATGAGGAAGTGGAGGCACAGAGTGACCAGACAGCTTGCTCAAGGTCACGTTGCTGGTGAGAGGTTCAGTTGTTCACACGTTCCCTCTCGTCTTGGTTGGAAGGGCTGCTGTCATTTCTCTGGGAATTGGGTTGTAGCTGGACTTCGTTTACCCCTCTCTGACAGCGCTGGGCACACCCTGTTATGTAGGCTGGCTATTGTGTCTGGGTCCCTGCCAGACTTTGGGCTCTGTAAACCTCCGGCTGCCAGTACAGGCCAGGGAGTGAATCTGGGGCTGGGCCTCTGGCCCTGGGCTCTGCTTCACTGTGGTGGGACAGAAGAGAGGAAATCAGGTCCTGCCCCTGGGGAGGCCACACTTGGCCTCAAGGAATCTCAGCACAACCAAGGCTGGGCTGGGAACTGGTGCTGGGGTGTGGGGCAGCCGGCAGGACAGGGGAGCAGGATGGGAGGCCAATATGAGGGGCGTGGCTGGGGAAGCAGGGACAGGGGACAACCATGAATATACTTGGTGCCTGGAATGGCCTGTTGTCCTGGGCGGGGCCCTGGGAGTATTTCCTGTGTGCATACCCTAAAGGGGGCCCCACAGGTCCCATCACACAAGTCACCAGGCCTACAGAAATTCAGGGCCCAGGCCGGCTATGTGTGCCCATGGGTGGGCTGTGACCCCACAGGAAAGCCCGACCCGGAGCCTGGGGTCAGGGACGGTGAGGCGGGGCCTCTGCTGGGCCATGTTGCAGATTTGTGTGCACACAGAGATACACACACCGACTGTCCACGCCGGTACACAGAACGCCAGGTGCACATGCAAACGTGCACACACGTACACTTACCTGAACACAGAAAGGAAACAGAAAGACCATAGAAAGCCACTCTCTGTGCAAAAGGGCAGAGAGACAGGCCTTCGGAGACAGACAGGCCTGGGTGTACCGCCGGCATTCACACTGATAGACATGCAAGCTGACACACCGAGACACGGCCGTCGGGCAGACACATCCAGGCATGTCCAGAGATGGCAAGTGTCCAGGCTTAAACAGACACACGCTTCTGACTCACAAAGATACTCAGTCAGACACAGAGCTATAGACCCCAGAGGCACAGGCGCAGCACCTGACAGACACGGGCCAGGAGCACAGACCCAGATGTGCATGGGCAGGCACAGCGCCCCACGCAAGGCCACGGGCAGAGTGATGGCCACAACCCACGCCGGCCCTTCTCTGCATTCCAGCCTGGCTGCTGGTGACAGGGTGTTGGCACTCAATGGGCACGCTGTGCCAGCAGTGACCTCATTGGAATCACGAGGGTGGCCTGCCTCAGGCCTGGGAGGTGTGCAGCAGAGACCAGAATGTGGGCCTCTTGTGGCTGCCTGTGATGCCACTGCTGGGGGCTGCCAAGGCCTGTCTGCACCTGGGCCTGGCTCCCTGCACTGGTGGGGTGGGCGGGACCTGCAGGTATTGGGCAGGTCCAGCCACCCCTTGACCCATGCCTCAGTCTCTGGGCCCTAGAGTCAAAGCGTTGTCTTGCTTTGAGACCAGGGTTGGCAGAGCCTATCTGTGAGGCTACACATAGAGGCTACACATACTCACTTGCAGAGCAGGAAGCAGGCAGCCTGGGCACCGGGGCCAAGAAGAGGGAGCCGGAAGGGGTTATTTAATTGTCAGCTTCAGAGAGGTGGAAGGGGAACTAGGGAGCCAGGATGCTCCCTGCTCCTGAGCAAGGCTGTTACATAACTGGAGGCTCAGCCTTGGGGAGAGGAGATGGTCTGGGATGGAGGCCCAGAGCAGGCACAGCCACCTCACTGCCTCCAGCCCAGACGTGCCAGGCTGCCCTCCCCGGCAATAAGACTTGAACCTGACAATCATGCCCCACTCCTTATGAGAAGTCTGCCTCGGTACCTCCCACCTTTCCTGCCTCTCTGTTTCTCCAAACCTGTTCACCCCTCCAAGTCTAGTTCAGGTGCTACCAAGGAATTCTGCCCATTTGTACCTGGGCTGCTGAGCCAAAAGGAGGTGCGGTCATCTGCAGTGACAGCCCCGCTGTCCAGTCCGGCTAGCTGGGCACCAGCCTTCACACTGCCAGGTGGAGCCCTCCCAGCCCCCTGAGGAGGAGTGGCTGGGGCCCTCATGTGCTCAGCCGCTGGGGCTGACCTCAGCTTGTCTCATCAGCCAAACAGGGAGCCGAAGGTTCACTGGCCACTCAGGGTGGGTTGGGATGGGGAGCCCAGTGTGTGTGCCTGTATATGTATGCTTAGGGGCTGGGCGCACGTGTGTGTGTGTGTGTGTGTGTGTGTGTGTGTGTGTGGTCACTGTCAGTCCTCTGGGTGTGGCAGAGCCTGAGCCTGGGGTTGAGCGGGAGGAGTGGGCCTCAGTTTCCAGACTGAGGATTGCCTGTGCTGAGTGTTTCACATCTGTCCAAACAAAACTCCTGCCCCTTCTTGCTCTGGACCACCAAGATGGCTCTGAGCTTCCATGTGGTCCCTGTGGAGGTCACATATTGTGACTGAACGTCCCCCTTCTTCCCCGGAGATGCAGTACCATGTTCTAACCCTGGAGTGTGGTATTTAGGGGTTAGTTCTCTCCATGCCAGCTCCAGGGGTTCCTGCAGCCTGCCTTCCCCGCACCTGCTCACAGGTCCCCCACCATGCAGCACCCATGGAGATCTTCACTTTGCCTGCAGTAGAGGGCTAAGGGACCCCCAAATGCAGAGTTGGCTCCATGTGCTTTTCAGAACCCCAGTTTAGTATGTCCTCAGCCTGGCTGGGAGTTCCCCAGACCTAGGGTAGGGTGATGGGAAACTGAAGCCCTGTTAGCCCCTTTCTTCTTCCATCTGGCTCCCCAACCTCTCGTCACCATCATCCAATAAATATGGAATGGACGTGACTTGGATCCCAGTTGCGACACGAGGAAACGTGGGCTTGTGGGGGCGCGCACCCCTCTCTGCTCGTGGGGGCCTCACCTGCTGTCTCGTTCTCCAGCTCGGCCTCCTCCAGGCACTGCTTCTGTTGCATCTCGATCATCTGCAGGTAGTCACACTCCTGCTGCAGCCTGGCCCCACGGCCGCCCTGGGGACAGAGACAGGGAGGGCCCGTAGCCTCGTCCACAGACTCAGGAGCACCAGGCCCATCTCTGGGCTGCACCTGCCCTTCCTGGAGATCCCAGTTCCAGCGGAGCCCAATCCCAATCCCAGACCGAAACCGGAGCCTGACCTGAATCCACCCCAACCTGTTGTCACTGCCCCAGCCTGGGTGGGCCCTGAGGACCCTGCCAATAGTGCTGCAGCTGTGACAGCTTTGTCTCTTTGTGGGTGGCACAACCCCTGACAGCGGTAACAGGGCATCCCCTTAGAGGCCTGAGCTGGCCTCTGGACTTGGCCATTCTCCAGCTTGGCTTGAGCATCCCCTGTCCCTGCCTCAGTATCCCCGGTGAGTGGGGCCAGCTCATGCTACTACTCTGTTATGTGGAGCTGGATCCTGGCCTCTGCCTCCCAGGGCCAGGCCTGGGAAGAATCCAGGAGTCTAGCTGATTTTCCAGCCCTGTCATTCCAGCATCCTGTGCTCAGTCCCCGGGTCACCAGGCTGGGAAGGGGACTGTGGACTTCCTTGCCCAGACCTCACCTGTCTCCTTTTCAGTCTCTAAATAATTCGAGCTATACCAGGTCTGCTGAGGGCGGGGAGGTTTAAGGAAGTAAGAGAGCCCCTCGAAGACCCCAGCAGGCTTCCTCTGCCTCTGGAAGATGGAGAGGAGGGATGGAAAAGCCCAAGCTTCTCCTGTCCCCTCCCTAACCCTGGCTTGGGATCAGGGTCAGACCCCTGTGACAGGGGACGCCGACCTTGTGGAAGACATGTGGGTGGGGTGATGGATGTCTAGGAACAGTCAGAAAAAACAGGTCACGGGAGCTCTTAGGTGGGTTAGGGTGGGTGAAGGCCTCCGTGGAGAAAGTGTTGGGCTGGCAGCAGCTTCTGCGTCTGTGGCTTTAGAAAGGTGGCTGCTGGCCCCGGCAACCCCACACCAGTTTCCCCATCTCTGCCTGGGGAGGAGAATGTCAGTTTCCACCAGGGCCATAGGAGAGGGTCCAGCGAGAGCACTCCAGAATCAGACATTGTCCGCGTCTCCTCCAACTTGTCCCTCCCACCCTGCGACAGAGTCCTTGCCTCCCTGGGCCTCAGTTTCTCTGTAAGCTCTATGGGCCTCAACCGCCTCCCCTGCTGACTTAGAGGTTTCTTGAAGTGGATCTGTGGGAAGAACATAGGTGGGGGGGGCCTTCCTTTAACGGGGTCCCTCCTGGCCTGCAGGCACCAAAGTGCTTAGTACTTTGACCACTGTTTTAAGTAAATCGGCTCCATTTACTGGGATGTGTATTCCAGCTGGCAGCCAGCAATCCACCACTGCGGAGGCAGAGGGGCCTAGGCTGAGGCAGCACAACTCGGTGCCTAAGAGGGTGCGCACCACGCCCCTTCCACCCCAACAGCTCTCGTTCCTGTCGAGGGCTCTGTGGTGCAGCCTCTGTCTCACAGGCCACCTGGAGTCCAGCTCTCCCAGAAGCAGCTAGCACCAGGGTTGAGCATGCCCAGGTCCAAGGAGGGCCTCGGTCTCCAGGACTCCTTTGGATTCCCCAGCGTCCAGACCCCACCTGCCCGCGCGCCATTGCCCTGGAAGCTGCACGTGAACACGAGATCCATTTTGCACCTTTACCAGCCAACGGGGGTAAGGACACTAGCTGGTAAGTCATTCACAACTTACTAAAGTAACACAGTTGTGTGATGGAGCTTGATATGGTTTTTTGTATAACTGTTAAAAGATAGGAGACTTCAAGGAAACTGTGTCTGTGGCTCCTCTTTGGGGTCATGTGCTTCCTCTCTTTCCCATAAGGGTTACTCAGGCTGAAATGCTCAAGACATTATGTCTCCAGGGATTTGTGGCTGGTTCATCCTCAAGTATAGAGGAAGAGTGGCCAGGTAGATCTCAGAGGTGGCTTCTGGAAGAGGAACCTGGGTACCAGCCTTGTGTCCCATCATCGGTCTGTCTTGGAGCACCCGACTCACCAGGGTACCATCCCAACCCCATTTCCCACCAGCACAGAGTTCTCTCTACTTTCTGGCCCCTTCCCAGCCTCTCCTGATTCTCCTGTCCAGTCTCTCCTCTCATCACCCTGTAATGTGAAAGCAGGACAGATGGAGCAGACACCTGTTGTTTCTGCCTTCCAGCACCCTTTACTCTCTCCTTGTGTCATGTCCTCGCCTGTGTCTGGGAAACCACCTCCTTCCCGACCTCTAGTTCACGGAGTTCTGATGGACCCTCTTCCAGGGGACTGACATGTGACCGAGACTTAAGTCGCCCAGGGCACTCCCGGCCACAATGCCTGACCCGCGGGCCTGAGTCAGGCTACTCAGAGCCAGGAGGCTCCCTCCTGGGACTTTGGATTAAGTGATTAAGCAAGTGAATTTGCTTTTCCCCAGTGGGCTGGAAGCCTTAAAGGAAGCAAGGGCTTCAGCTTCTGCTGACCTCTTGTTGACAAGTGGAACATAGGGATGAAAGCCACACAGCTGAGGCAGAAGAGATAGAGAAAAATCAGGTCCTGTTAACAGTGTCTGGGGCTGCGGCTGCAGCCATGCCTGAAACCTGCCCTGCAGCTGGCAACGCGAGCCGATACCTTTTCTTTACGGCTTGGATCAGCTGCGTTTTCTGTCGGTTGCTGTAAACAAAAGCGTTCAGCTTTGCTTTCTGGGGACAGGACAATGGGCACCCTCACTTTCTGGGCCCTCTTAAGCCAGGACTATGGCCACACAGTTTGCCAATAAATATTTGTTTCCCGATCACCATGGGCGCCAAGGGTTTCTGCCAGCGTCTGCCTGACGATAGAAAAGTGTTCGGCCAACTTCTCCAGCCGACTCTGCTCCCTCCACAGCACAGCCACAGCGCCCTTCCTGAGTGGCAGTTTGGAGAGAAAGGAGGGGTGGGTGCAGGAGCCTGTGGTGTTTCTGAAAAAGTGGGTGTGGTCTGGAAGATGAGCTCTGTCTTTGCCACAGTTTTGTTTAGTGCTGAGCCCTATCTGGAGAAGGGTAGAGGAAATGGAGACCCAAAGAGGGACCGGACGTCACCCAGCAAACACATTCCCAGATGGGACCTCGGTCTCTGACCACTGGTCTGGACTGCGTCAGTTCTTCTCTGCAGCCTGGCCTGGGGCCCTCTGGCCAACCATTGCCCTTTGAGGGACCGGGCCAGGGCAGCTCCCTCTAGTCCTTATCACCGAGGAATTCAGGCAGACTTTGGACTTCCTCTCCCACTTATTTATTTCCCTATTCTAAACATCCTCATTATCCCTCTGGACTCCAGGCACACAGAGTCGGAAAATTCCCTGGCTGAATATAGCCAAGTCTACTGATGCCAGGGAAGTGTTCCAGGGTGGGATATAGCTAGAGTCTGGGAATCCTACGGAACGGGTATGCTGAACCCATTGTGTAGACGTACGTCATGGAGGATATGCGAACTAGAAGTGGAGCAGCATGTACACAAGCATGGAGGCCTGAAGATGCCTCATACGTGCAAGGTTGAGAGAAGCCTGGGTCGCTGCAGCAGGGAGCTCTGGGGGCATCGGGAGACACACTGGGAGCTGTAGCCTGGGGTAGGATTGGGAAGGACTTGGAATGCCAGTTTTCAAGTGTGAGCTTTCACTCCAACAGAGATTTGAAGCAGGAGGCTGAGGATGGGGGATACACATTTTACAAAGATCCCTCAGGTTGCAGGTGGTGGGGCTGAAAGCTACTACCCCAGTCCAGGCAGGAACTGATGAAGCCTGGCAGGACAGTGGGCATAGAGAGGAGGGGGCA
>PVKV010018302.1:0-45227 GCA_004027835.1 Alouatta palliata
TCACTTTCCCTCCTCGCCCCCCAAAGCCGTAGCCTCAGGTGTAGCTGCAGCAATTGGAGAAAAAGGTCAAGCTGCAAGGCGCAGCCTGTACCCATGCAGGAATCACAATCCTGTCCCTAACAGGAATCACAGGTAGCAACTCTACCTGCGAATCAGAAGGCCGGACCCTGACGCAGGACAGCTGGCCCTCTGGGCATCACTTCCCCAAGCCCTGCCTGGGGATGCGGGGCTCACTGAAGCTAAGCTGGCCAATTAAAGCCAGTTCAGCCTAACAGCTGGTATAGTTTTAATGCGTCTGCCCTCCTGGGCCACATTTGCATCTTAACAGCCACCTTTATGTTGCCCCACTGGGGAGCAACAGTGGGGGAAGACATGCTTGAGAGAAAAGGGCAGCCTTCCCTAGACCTGGAAATGTTTTTGATTCCCCAAGAGCTGTTTTTCTGTTTCCTATTCAAGCCTTTTCCCCCCTAGGCTGCTCCTCTCTTCCTTTCTACTGCAGCGGGAAGGGCTCACAGCTTTCAGGACTCCCTGCCTGTCTTCTCTCTGGCAATAGCCTCAGCTGGGACTCCCAATTAGGCCAGGGCTCAGGCTAATGGGCTCCCTCAGCTCTCCCCTAGGGCAGTCTGGGAGGGCTCCCTCCCGCCCGTTCTGCATCTCTGACGCTGTGCCACTGTCCTCCACCCCAGCCCACCACACACCTCCCCATACCGGCCTTGGATTCCCACGTCTCAGATCCAATGCCTTTGACTGCTACACCCCTGCCAGCTCCAAGACTGATTGCTGATTGTGGCCTCCACCGATCCCCTCCCCTGACCTAAGTGAAGACTGGATCATGCCGCCCACACACCCTTACACATCCATAGTAAAAC
The DNA here is from genome assembly GCA_004027835.1 of Alouatta palliata. Taxonomy (NCBI): domain Eukaryota; kingdom Metazoa; phylum Chordata; class Mammalia; order Primates; family Atelidae; genus Alouatta; species Alouatta palliata. The sequence continues at coordinate 870 of PVKV010018302.1, forward strand.
GGAGAGGCTCTGGGTTTGGTGCTTGGTGATTCAGGTGTGACTCCCAGCTCGGCCACGTGTATGGGTGACCTTATTCAGGACATGTCATCTCTAAGCCTCAGTTGATTCAACTGAAAAATGGGAAGGCAACCAATACCTGCCTACTTCACAGAGTTGTTATGAAAGTCGAATAAGATTATGCATATAGGAGCCCAATAAATAATACTCTGTCTTCTCCTCCTGAGTTCTAAGAGCAGAAATACGATTTTTAAAAAAAGACTAAATGGAAGCAGAGTATGTTTTTTTTCAAAACAATCGGTCTTATTAGTAGCACTAAATTGAAGAACATGGATTAGATGTGGGGCCAAGGGGGCTTCCTGATATGTCTCTCCTGAATGCATATGTGAAGGCGGAAGATATCACAGGCCTTCTGGCCTGTCAAAGCCCTACCCCGTGGGGTGAGCTGTGGCAATTGGAGAAAGAGCTCAAGCAGTAAGGCACAGTCTGTGCCCATGCAGGGACAAATATAGTTCAGGGATCCCCTGACAAAAATCACAGTCCAGACCCAGGTAGCAACTCTACCTGCCAGTAGAAGGTCAAACCCTGATGCAGGACAGCTGGCCCTCTGGGCATCACTGCTCCAAGCCCTGCCAGGTATAATGGAGTATACCATTTTTATCTCTAATATACACATACAAGACTAGGCATACTTGTGGCTATTACTTGTTACAGAAGAGGGCACTAAGGCCCAAAGAAATGAAGCAACTTACCTAAGCCCACACACCTAATAAGCTGCAGAGCTGGGATCCGAAGCCAATTAGTTGAGTCCAGGCTCTCACCACTGGTCTGGGGAACACCAGGACCTAGCTAAGAGGCAAGTGACTGCTGCAGCCGGAGGCAGAGGCATGGAACAGCAGCTATCTCAGCTAAGGGGCCATGCTTACACTTTTCACTTAACCATCTCACCGCATTCTCTTATCCATTCAATTAACATCTACCAAGCACCGCCCTGTGCTAGACCACCTTGTAGGCCCTCGGGACGCAGTAGAAAAAAACGTAAGTCCCTGCCCACAAAAGCTTACATTCTGGCAAGGAGACAGACCCAGAAGAACTATCCATAGAGGAAAGTAAGTACACAGAGCCTAAAACATAGATGAATTCAATGAAAAACTAAATCAGGGTTAAGGGGTGGAGCAGTCGAGGATGGCTGCTATGAGTGCACATCCAGCAGAGACCCAGTACAGTGAGCAAGTATGACTATCGGGGAAGAACATTCCAGGCAGAGGGAACAGCCAGTGCAAAGTTTCCCAGAAGGGAGCAATGCAGTCATCAAGGACCAGCCAAGTCCTGTCAAGTAAGGTATTGTGGTTGACAGATAGCAAGAGGAAGGGTAGGCGGTGAGGACTTGGAGTTAGCAGGAGTGATGGGGCCTGGATAGCGGTGATGTATAGTCTAGTTGATCACAAGAAAGACTGGGCTTTATTCTTCACTGTATCAGAAACTGGGGGATTATAGAACCAGTGAGTGACTTGATCTAATTTACGTTTTTTAAATATGGCTATGGCCGTGATGGTGAGAACAGTCTACAAAGGGCAATAATGGAAACAGGGAGCCTGGTCCAGTTATGAAGCTATTATAGAATTTCATCTGGCACATACAGTGGCTTGTACCAAAGGGTAAGCAGTGGAGATGTTGAGAAGTGCTTAGATTCAGGATGTATTGTGAAGGCAGCAGGGTATTGTCCCCAGAAACCAAAAGGGAAGCCCAGGCCCCAGAAGTAGAGAAGGAGGGTAAATGCACCAGGTGTAGGGTGTCCAGTTAATAAGACCTGAGCCCGCTCTGGAAGCAGCTCCCAGGGCCCTGGTCTGGGATGTCTACACTGGATGCACCAAACAACACGGAATGTCCAAGCAGGGCCCAGCCCCAGCCACGATCCATCCCTGGTTCCTCACCCCTCTCCTGTCAAGATGGCAGGCCAGATGCGCCATCTAACACTTGCTGTGTATTTTCCAAATGACATTTTCCCAGTAGTGAAAACACAGCATGGCACTTTAATGCAAGATGGTGGAACAAAGGAAACAACTCTCAAATCTTCCCATTCAGGGAACCACACCATATATCCCCCAGAGAAGCCAGTGCCACCACGTTTCAATAAATATCCCTGAGAACAGGCTTGCCAGGTGCTTGCTGCAGTACCAAGGTATACACTCCAGAGGCCTGTGCGCCCAGGCTGGTGGGAGAGAAAGAGAGGGATAAACAAAGGGTCCAGTAGATTGTTCATCAAGGGCTGCAGGGACACAGGCTAAACAAAGGCTAAAGCAAAGGATAAACCCAGGGTGAGGAAAAGAGTCTTCAGTGTGCGCCCTGAATGAGATTTGGGGTTGGGGGTGTCCAGGGGGAGAAGATTAGTTAGGGCAGTGAATGAGCAGAGACCTGGAGGTGCGAAAAGGCATGGAAGCAGAGTAGACCCGCACAGGGAGTCGTCTAGTGCGGTCTGAGCAACAGAAGCTACAGCAGACACAATTAGTGTTTACTGAGCAATGTGCCCAGCCCGCACTAAGAGCCTGCAGGCATTCTCACGTATTCCTCACCACACTGTGAGGCAGGCATTGTCATGGCCCCCTCACGTGGGATGAAGAAACTGAGGCTCCGAGAGCTTAAGTGACTTGTCCAAGATTATACAATTAGTAAGAAGTGAAACTTGGATGTTTTAAAAATAAATGTCTTTTATTGAAAAACTTTACAGAAAAGATCGCAAATCCTAAGCGTACAGCTTGAGAGAGTATCGCAAAGAGAACACACCGAGTAGCTACTACCCAGGACAAGAAACAGAATCTTACTATTCTGAAGCCCCTCCCCAACCCCCCCTTCCCTCTCCCCCACAGTAAGCACTGTCCTGACTTTTAACTGCATAGCGTAGTTTCTGGAGTTGAGGTGTGCATCCAGGTCCATGGCCAGGATCTGTAGTGGGCACAGTAATAGGCGGATGGCTGCCTGCAGTCTGACTGGGTCTGTGCAGGATTGTTTTCCCCAACTGCATCCCATCCTGTGCTGTTCTCCTTAAATCTTCCTGGGGGCTTGTGGGAGACAGGTGCCAGCTCTAAGGAGGACTCCTGGAAACAAGTGAGGGAGCCACCTGCGTCCAGTGGGAAAGAGTCCCTTCCTGTGCTCAGGGAGCTGGCTATGTACCAAGCTGCACTCAACAAGGTTTGCCACATCCCATCTTCAGGAAAATATGATTTAATGACAAGAATATCCTTTTGGAGACAGCAAATCAATAGCCCTGGGCAGTATCTTTGAATAGGTTTAGCCATATTCTCAAAGTTGGGGTTTCAATCTGTGAAATGTGAAGAAAACTCTATGGTCATTACCAAAAAAATATGAAGACTTCAGTTTTTCAACTGGATAATGAGACTCCAGAGTTACTCCCACCCCTCTACCCGACTCCCTGGCTCGTGTTCTGATACAAAAGCAAAAACTGAGCACCAATTTTGCTGAGAAAATGATTAGCTTGGGCTTCTTTGAAGCCCTAAGTCACATAAACCTCAGCCCATCTGCGGCTGCCTTCACCCCATATTTTAGCCGTATCTTCAAACAGAATTCCATGGTCCCAGCCTTTGCTGACCACTCTCCTCTCAGGAAGTCTTCTTTCCTCTGTCCTGTCACTCAGGTCAACATGGACCTCTAACTTTCTCAAGTGGCCTCCGGCGAAGTTCTGCTCTCCTCACCGGACAGTCCTGACTGGGGTGCTGTGTTGCTAATTGGAAATAAGTTAAAGCTTATCCCTCTCTGAGGCAGCATCCCTCCTCTCAAAAGCTACCCTGAGTTTAGGGAACAGCCACCTTAAGGGACACTTAGGCCAAGCCACAGGGCCAGGTAAAATGAAATGTGGGTGCTTCCATAGCATCTAAGTTGGAAAAGTACCTTTAAAATGCAGATTTTGGCTGGGTGTGATGGCACGCGCCTGTAATCCCAGTACTTTGGGAAGCTGAGGCAGGCGAATCACCTGAGGCCAGGAGTTCAAGACCAGCCTGGCAACATGGCGAAACCCCGTTTCTACTAAAAATACAAAAATTAGCTGGGCATGGTGGTCAGCGCCTTTAATCCCAGCTGCTTAGGAGGCTGAGGCAGGAGAATTGCTTGAACCTAGGAGGCAGAGGCTGCAGTGAGCCAAGATCACATCACTGCACTCCAGCGTGGGCAAAAGAGTGAGACTCTGTCTCAAAAACATTAATAATAAATAGAATAAAATGCAAATTAGAATGACAAGGTCCCAAATGGGGATGTTATAAGAAACACAACCCAGGCTAAGGGCTGAGGTGATCACTTGCTGGTCAGGTGAGCAGGGACTTTCAGGGACTAGCTCAGTGGAGAGCTGAGCACTGTAAAGATATCCAGGAGGGAGAGGGTTGGAGAACAAAACTCAGTCTTTGAGATAGCATGACATGGGGGAGGCAGCAGGGTGTAAGGGTGTCGGGTTTACATTCTGCAGTCAGAAAAACACGAGTTCAAATTCCAGCTTCTCCATGTGTTGCTGACAATGTAATTTACTGAACCTCTCCTAAAGCTCAATTCTGTTTATGGAAAGAGGGGTAATATAATCTACCTCACAGGATTCAAATGAGGTTTAAAACAAAACAATGCATTTCAGTGACAGGCACACAGCAGAGGCTAACTAGATAAACGGTGGATGAATGAAATGAATGGGAGAAATTGCAATTGTGCCCCCTGGTGAAGTTTTGAAGCCTAGCACATTAGAGAATGACAAGCACGTGGGACAGGATGTGTCAATGTGTCAGGGCCAACACTTATACATGCTTACACACACACATGCTCACATACACACACACACACACAGTCTACCTCTGCCAGATTTTCCTTGCTGCTACAGCAGCAAACAGAGGTGACCATGCATTAGTCCTTTCTCCTTATACTCACACACACGCAAATGCAACCAAGAGAAAAATCTCCACATCTAAGTGAATCCAAAAGTCATATCCAAGTTCTGGATTACCAAAGGTTTATTAGCAAACACCACAAAAATAAACGATGGAGAAAAGACTCCCTAGTCAATGAATGGTGCTGGGATGACTGGCTATTCATAGGCAAAAGAATGAAATTGGACCCCTACCTATCACCATATACGAAAAATAACTCAAGGTGGATTAAAGATTTAAATCTAACACCTCAAGCTATAAGAATCCTAGAGGAAAGCCTAGGAAATACCCTTCTCAATATTGGCCTTCACAAAGAATTTATGACTAAGACCTCAAAAGCAACTGCAATAAAAACAAAAATTGACAAGTGGGACCTAATTAAACTAAAGAGCTTCTGCACAGCAAGAGAAACTATCAAGGAAGTAAACAGACAACCTACAGAATGGGAGAAAATATTCACAAACATGCTTCCAACAAAGGTCTAATTCCAAAATCTATACAAAACTTAAATCAACAAGCGAAAAGCAAATGACCTCATTAAAAATGGACAAAGGACATGGACACATACTTCTAAAAAGAAGACATACAAGCAGCCAACAAACATATGACAAAATGCTCAACATCACTAATCATCAGAGAAATGAGAAGCAAAACCACATGAGATACCATCTCTCACCTGTCAGAGTGACTTTTGTTAAAAAGCCAAAAAAATAACAGATGCTAGCAAGGCTGTGGAGAAATAGGAACACTTATATGCTGTTTGCAAGAATGAAAATTAGTCCAGCCACTGTCGAGAGCAGTTTGTAGATTTCTCAAAGAAGTTAGGCTGAACTACCATTTGTCCCAGCAATCCCATTACTGGATATATGCCCAAAGGATAATAAATCATTCTACCAAAAGGATACATGCACCCTATGTTCACTGCAGCACTATTCACAATAGCAGAAACATGGAATCAACCCAGGTGCCCATCAACAGTGGATTGAATAAAGAAAATCAAGTATATATGCACCATGGAATACTACACAGCCATAAAATAGAACAAAATCACGTCCTTTGCATCAACATGGATACAGCTAGAGGCCATTATCCTAAGTGAAGTAACACAGGAACAGAAAACCAAACACTGCATGCTCTCACTTATAAGTGGGAGCTAGACGTTGCATATACATGGTAACAAAAGACACTGGGGAATACTAGAGGAGGGACGGAGGCAGGGGCACAGGGGCTGAAAAACTACCCATTGGGGATTCTGCTCTCTACCTGGGTGATGGATTCAGCCATACTCCAAACCTCAGCATCAAACAATATACCTTTGTAACAAACCTGCACCTGTACCCCGATTCTAAAATAAAGCTGAAAAAGAAAAAATAACAAAATGTCTATTAGCAAACCAGATGGTGCTGTTGTTGACTGCATGATCAAATAAATCTCTAACATAAAACAGAAGTCAGAGAACAGGTTAAAACCCTCTCAGAGGAAATGCTCTTCTAAAATAGCCTTTCTTTGGTCTGCATTCCCACCCCAGCAGCCCCCTGACACACGCACATACACGCACACACACACAACAATGTGTGTGCATGGAAAGCTCACCTTAACTGAAGTTTTTTTTTTCTTTTCTTTTTTTCCTGTTAATTTATGGGGAAGAGATAACTGAAGTTTTAAAAACACTGGTTGTGATCAATCAGCAGTTTTTAAAAAAATAGACTCTGAAAAAAAACAGGCCCGAGGATCTCATTGGGGTGTTCTTCGGTGCAGCAGGTGATAAGCATGGCGACTGACACTTCCCGTCTTTCCTCCTCTCCTCTCACCCCATGGATCATCAACAGGCACTTTAAGTCTCCCATCAACTTCAGAAGGGGTCAGTATCCTTTCCTCAAGCTTGAGAGAGGATGTCAAAGCTCTCTCTGCCATTCAGTTCTTTTACTGGTCCTGAAAAGTGACAGTAGCTTTTCTTCTTGGGAGCTTATCTCAGGGGTTAGAGCAGCACCATGCTCCACCCTTTCTTAATCTCCTCTTCCTCAGGGTCCCTGCTTGGGAAAGAAAAGTGCCCCTCTCCACAGGCTGCAGCATAACCCTCCCACAGGGTCACCCTACTTGGATGCTAGGCTGACACCTCCCCAGAGAGTGTCAGAGCACAATGTTCAGCCCAGTACTGCAGTGACACTGCTGTCCCCTGGCTCTCAGATTTGTCCGAACTTACCTGGTATACTTCGGCTTACTGTGGGTCTCCTCTTCTGGAAGAGTTTACGTTCTAGTTAATTCAGTAAATGCCTGTGGTGAGCCCAAACTTCCTAGGCTCTGAAGGCATTTTAGGAAAATTTGCATTAACAATTATTGTAAAGTTTCATAAATATATGGCACTTACGCATTTTCAAAAGTACTTTGATCTTTTTACTTCACTTAAATCTGGCACAACCCTATGAGGTAGAAAGGACGTGGTATTATCATCCCTAAATAAAGAGATTGAAGACTAGAGAGTGGTTAGTCCAGGGTCATGCAAACAGTCTATGGCAAAGCCTGGGAGACTCTAGCAGGCAACAATAAGCCATGTGCACATGAAACAGGTGTATGAAGAGAAGGGTGAGACTGAGACTGAGGGGTGGATGGTGCGGGTCCTGTAGATTTCCTTCTCACAGACTGACCAATCTGAGTTCTATAGGGAAGATACCAACAGGTCCTCCTTCTTTTGAGACCCCTTGAATCTAGCAGTTGGATTTGTACCTGTTTGTGTATATTCCATTCTGCCTTGTACAAGAGTTGTGTCTATACGTGAGAGGGGCCACTGGCCATTTATGAGGTCCTGGAAGGCAGGGAGGGCTTCGCACAGTACCTGGCACATGATAAGTACTCTCTACTGCGTTTGAATTGACTGTCCTCCAGCTGTTCTGAAGGTTAAAACAGGACTGTGCTGGGCTGTGGCTCACTCTCACCCTCTAGTGGTCAGTTTTAAGAATAACAGACCACAGAAGGAGCTGAGTTTCCAAAGCCCATCAGGAGGCACTGCCACGCCCACACCACAGTCCACCTTCTGGTCAGGAACAACTCAGATAATGAAACTCTTTAAAAATACATATGCATCTCCGCTAGCAAGGTGTCTGGCTCTAAAGCAAAAGTCAAATAAGGAAACCAGCCAACTGTTTATCAGGCATTGACTACATGGCAAGTCCCCTGCAGGGACACATGAGATACAGGAAAAACACATTTCACAGTTCCTGATCTTAAAGGAGCCAACAATTTAATGTGAAGTAAAAACACTCCCACTCCCAGGCATCCCAACATGCTTCACATACAACAGAACAATGGAAGTTTTAGAAGTCCAAGAAACATTTAGTGCTGTAGACAAAACAGAATTCTCTGGAGGAGAAAGTTTGAAAAAAAACCAATGACACTTTTATTTTTTTTTTCATTATCATGGTTCAGATAACCAGAAAACCTTCCTGCTACAAAATACCTAGAAGTTCTAGATAAAATACAAAATAATGATAATAATAATGAAGTCTAGCTTAATGCATAGCTGACCATATAAGAAAATGACATTAGACATGGGCCAAGAATAGCAATTTAAAACATTAGTATGAAACACAATAAAAAATCAACAAGCACATTTGGACTATAATGTCATGGTTTTTCTAAAAGCTAAAAATATGGTCATTGAAATTTAAAACTCTGTAAGTTTTAAATAGCAAAGTAAACATGGCTGAAGAGAGAGTAACTAGATTGGAAATGATCTAAGGAACTTAGCTAAAATGTAGCTTGAGAGATGAAAAGATTAAAAATAAGGCAGGGCACAGTAGTACATGCCTATAATCCCACCACTTTGGGAGGACAAGACGGGTGAATCACTTTTGTCCAGGAATTTGAGACCAACCTGGGCAACAGAATGAAACTGCATCTCTAGAAAAAATACAAAAATTAACCAGGCATGGTAGCTTACGCCTGTGGTCCTAGCTACTCAGGAAGCTGAGGTGGGAGGATCACTTGAGCCCAGGGGGTTGAGGCTGCAGGGAACCGTGACCACTCTACTGCATTTTGGCCTGGGAAACAGAGTGAGACCCTCTCTAAAAAAAGAGAGAGAGAGAAAAAAAAAAAAAAAAGATTAAAAATAAAATAAGCGAGTAAGAGACTTAGAGGAAAGAAGAAAGGGTCCTATGTACATGGAACCACCGATCAAAAGACAAAGAATAGAGAGAAAGTTGAGAAGGCAACATCCGAAAATATAATAGCTATACATTTTCTAGAATAGATGAAACACATAGATCTTGCCTTCAGGAAGCACAAGGCCTAAGCAGGATAAATAAAAATAAATCGACATCTCAACACATCATAAAAAATTGCAAAACATCAAAGAGAAGTCTTTTTAAAAGACAGAAATCAAAAGACAAATTTATTCAAAATGTTGAGAGAAGCAGCTAAATTATAACTCAAGAATGAGGGTAAAATAGACGCATTTTCCTACAAAAAGTGTCCCACTAATACTTCCACCAAAGAATTATGAAAAAATGTCCATTACGAGGAAAACTGAATCCATAACCAGGATTGACAATGCCAGATAAAATAATGAACAAAGTCATTAGTAATAATCTGGGAAGATCTAAATGAGCACTGACAGGATAAAACAGTAATAGTAACTGATGTCAGGAATGTAAAAGCAAGGTGGAACTATAACGCTTAATACCAGTAACATGTAAGAGACACAGAGTGCTCAGAGCAAGCTTCCAAAGCTTTCATATTGTTTGGGAAGGAGCAAGAAATACTGATTAAATTCAGATTTTTTTTCAACTATGCATGTCAATTTTAAAAGATGGCCACTAAAGTAAGAAAAATATAAGGTGTAATTTTCAGACCTAAAAAGAGGATAAAAGTGAATATAAAAATCTCCAGAACTTCTGTTTAAACATGGGAGGCTGAACCCCTGTTTGCTCTTTGCTCTCTTCTGACACCACTCTAAAAATAGTGAATTTAGCAAGATTGCAGAATAAAAGACCAATATATAAAAATCAATTGTATTTTTATACACTAGCAACAATTATAAGTTGGACTTTTAAAAAATATTATTTACAATAGCATCATAAAATACAAAATACATAGGGATACATCTGATCAAAGATATATAAGACTTATACATTGAAAACAATAAAACATTGCTGAGAGACACTTTTAAAGACCCCAAAATAAATGGACAGATATACCTTGTTCATAAATCAAAAGATATAACACTGTTAAAATGTCAGCTGTCCCCAGATTGATCTATGGATTCAACATCATCCCAATTAAAGTCCCAGCATTTTTTGTAGAAATTGACAAGCTGATTCTTTAAAATTTATATAGAAATACAAAGGACTCAGAACAGCCAAAACAATTTGAGAAGGAAATAAAGTTGGAGAGCTGACACTACCAGATTTCAAGCTACAGTAATTAACGACAGTGTAGCATAGATATCAAGATAGACAAATCAATGGAACAGAGTCTAGAAATCAACCCACATATATGGACAAATGATTTTTTTCACAAAGGTACAAAGGCAATTCAGTAAAGAACAGTCTTTTCAATTACGGTGCTAAAACACATGGATATCACATGTAAAATAATGAATCTATACCTCACACCAGCTAAAAAAAAATTAACTTACCAGGTACAGTGTTTCAGGCCAGTAATCCCAGCACTTTGGGAGGCTGAGGCAGAAGGATTGCTTTAGCTCAGGAATTTGAGACCAGCCTAGACAACATAGCAAGACCTTGTCTCTACAAAAAATTAAAAACTTAGCCAGGAGTTGTGGTGCACAGCAGCAGTCCCAGCTACTCAGAGGCTGAGCCAGGAGAATCACTTGAGCCCAGGAGGTCAAGGCTGCAGTGATCCATAATTATGCCACTGTACTCCAGCCTGGGTGACAGAGTGGAAAAAAAAAAGAAGAAGAAGAAGAACCCACCTAAAACCATAAAACTTTTAGAAGACAATACAAGAGAAACATTTTTGTAGCTGGGAGCAGTGGCTCACACCCGTAATCCCAGCACTTTGGGAGGCCAAGGCAAGCAGACCACTTGAGGTCAGGAGGTGAAGACCAGCCTAGCCAACACAGTGAAACTCCATTTTTACTAAAACTACAAAAATTAGTTGTGGTAGTGGGCGCCTGTAAACCCAGCTACTCAGGAGGCTGAGGCAGGAGAATCGCTTGAACCCAGGAGGTGGAGGTTATAGTGACCCGAGACCGTGCCACCACACTCCAGCCTAGGCAACAAAGTGAGATTCTGTCTCAAAAAAAAAAAAAAAAGTGATATTAGATTATGCAAATATGCATTAGCTATGACACCAAAAGCAAAACTGATAAATCAGACTTCACCAAAATTTAAAACATGAGCTTTTTAAAAGACAGTGTCATTTAAGAAAAGAAAGACAAGCCACAGAATAAGAGAAAATACTTGCAAAGTATAAATCTGAAAATGACTTGTATCCAGAATACATAAAGAACTCTCAAAACTCAGTAAGGAAGGCAAGGCATAGCTGTAATCCCAGCACTTTGGGAGGCTGAGGCAGGAGGATCACTTGAGGCCAGGAGTTCAAAACCAGCCTGGGCAACATGGCAAGACCCCATCTCTCTTAACGAGGAAAAAAAAAAAAGTAAGAAAACAAACAACCCTCCTTGAAAACAATGAGCAAAACTTTGATATATACAACATGGATGAATCACAAAATTGTGCTGAATGAAAAAAAATTCTATAAAACACAAAGTCATCTCTAGTGAGAAGGCAGATCTGTAGTTCTGGGGTAGGAGGGAGGATTACGAAAGGGCATGAGAAAACTTTAGGAGGCGATTAATTATGTTCACTACCTTGAATATGGTGATGGCATCCCAGGTGAATACATTATCAAATTTATCAAATTAAACACTTTAAATATGTGTAGTTTATGTTGTATCATTTATACCTCAATAAAACTGTTTTCTAAAAATAAAATTATATTCACAGAGGTCATTGACTGAGTGCTTGTCATGCTTGTTTCTTTTTGCTTATATTATCTTTGCACATTTCTTATTTCATTTAGGGTAGAAACACAGTCAACTGAAAGGATCACATTTCCCAACCTCCCTAGCAGGTAGCTATAGAGCCGGACTAAGTTCTGGCCAATGAGATGTAAGCAGAAGTGCCATGTGGTGTTTCTGGGAAGTCTTCCTCCACAGGAATACGGCACGTCCTTCTGTATAGAATGAAGATCTGCTGACTGTAACTCCAGCAACCTTTTTAGACCATAAAGTGATTTTGAAAACATCAACCAAGTGCTGATGACCAGAATGGGAGCCCGAGTCCCTTATGATATGATGAAACCACCATATTAGCTCTGGACTTCAAACCCTAGACTTCTGTGAGAAAAGTCAACTTCTACCTTACCTAAGACGGTTGTTTTGGTATGGTGGAGTTACTTCTCCGACACTGGGGTGCTTGGGTCTTCTGACAAGCTGACACCTTGAATGACATTGCCTTCCTGCTGCCTGCTAGCTCTCAGACATTGCCCTAAGCCTGGCTGGCACAGGCTTTTGATTCCTCGAATCCACTTTGCTGCGCTCACCTGCTCTAATCTGCTTTCTGGCTTCATGTGGACATCTTAGTTTCCTTACAAATACATTGTTCTAAGCTGAATTTTACCAATTCCTAATGCCACTTTGGCCCAGTTGCACTTTGGACTAAAAATAAATCACACACTTTATGTTTGTGTTTCATATATACATATATATATATTTGCTTCTGATTCATTTTATATTGATGATTTCACATGGTCTTCTAAACCACTAAACTGAGAAGGGCAGGGATGATGCTCTCGTTTCTCAGATGAAGAGGGCTGACAGGAGCGAGTCATCTACAAATGTCCCCAGGAGAGAGTGGGGCATTGAGAGTAGAGCAAGGGCCCTGACTCTGCCTGTCCTGTGCTGCAGAACAGCTGTCCCTCAGTCACTCACTCCTTTATTCCCATCTGTTTTTCAGATGCTTGCCCAGCACCCGCTCTGCAGCAGGAACCTGCCATCCCACGTGTTGGGGACACTAAGAGGATCCCGACACGCTCTCGAGAAGCAGCCAGTGCAAAAGAGAAGGCCACTCACAACACACACCCACGGTGCCACGAATGAGCAAGCTGTCAGGGTGGCGTCTCAGGGTAGGTGACAGAGGTGCAAGGAAAAGGACAAATCCCTGGTGTCTTTTCTTGTCTGTTCTTAAGTGAGAACTGGAGCATTCTGCTATTTCCTCCTCTTTTCCTTTGATTACCAGTCATTTCCACCTTCCATTTTATAATAATCTCCTGTTGACCTCTGTGGAATAAATGGACCTTAATGTGTTCCCATCTATTCAATATCATTGCAAATATTTTGCCAGTTTACCATATTTCTTTCTGGCAACTGTTTACTTCTCTCCACCCTGGATTCCTTTGAGAAGGAATCACTTTGTCTTCATCCATTCCTTAACCAGCATTTACTCTTCCTGCTACGAGGTGACCCCATCTCCCATCACTAAATCCCCTGAAGCCTTTCATGCTCCAGGCTTTCCTCTCCTCACGTCAGGTTAGCTGTTGTCCTGGCAGCATTCATCACTGGGCTTTCAGAGACAGCACCTCAAAAGCCTGGGCTTCTCCTGACTCAGGCCTTTCATCAGCCTTAGGGCTAGAAAAACATAACCTTTACCAAAAGGCAGGGTGATGGTAGAACCTCCACTAGACCACGGCCTAACCAAAGCTTTGCTCTCTAACTAGCTAACCACGGCCTTAGACAAATCACCTTCTCTCTCTGAACCCCAATTTCCCCTCGGTAAAAGAATAGGATTCAACTGCAGCTGTGCCCAGCCCTGACATGATAAAATTCTAACTATACTGACCTGTGCTGCCCAATGCATTGGCCCCTAGCCATTGTAGCCATTGAGACCTTGACATGTGGCTAGTCCAAACTGAGATGTGCTGTGAATGCAAAATAGACACACCAAAGACTCTACAAAAAAACAGCATGCAAAAATCTCAGGAATAATGTTATATTAATTACATGTTAAAATAATAGTATTTTGGATAGTTTATATAAATAATAAAATATAATGCAAAAATAAATTTCACCTGTTTTGGGTTTGTTTTGTTTTTTCGTGTGTGTAACAGGGTCTCACTCTGTCACCCAGGCAGGAGGGCAGCGGTGTGATCATAGGTCCTGGAGTCTCAAACACTTGGGCTCAAGTGATGGTCCCACATTGGCCACCCAAGTAGCTAGGCCTCCAGGTGCGTGCCACCACTCCAGGAGTCTTACTATGTTGCCCAAGATGGTCTCAAACTCCTAGCCTCTAACCATCCTCCCACCTTGGCCTCCCAAAGCACTGATCACAGGCATCAGCCACTGCACCCAGTCCTGCCTTTTACTTTTAAATGTGGTTCCAAGAACGTTCTAAATTTGTGATGCTCATTTTGCTTCTACAGCCCAGAACCATTACAACTATCTCACAAGAAGCCCAGCACCGCTGACGGAGGCTCAGCTCATTCCACACACAGGGCAAAGAGGAAAACCTTCAGTCCGCCTTAGTCTCCAGGTGACCGGGATGATTTGGGTCTGGACCAGGGGTTCACAATCTGAGGATAAAGGGCAGAAGCACCAAGCAGAATTCAGGTAATGCATGCACTTCAAAAATGACATCTATCTTTTCACTAGCCTCTAGCCGAAATTTAGCATTTCCTTCCATTATGGAGGCAATTTGCAGGCATCATAGAAATACTGGCTGCATTTGTTTGTCAGCAACAGAAATCAGTTATTTTCGTAACACATTATTGTTACGGAATTGCAAAATATCACTCAGCTGTATCACTATACACAATTTGGTAGATATTAGAACTGCTACTGGATCTTGTATTTTATGTGTTAATAAAGCAACACATATCTCACTATATCTCAGATTTGTCTTTATGTTTTGGTAACTGTGTGGCAATTTGTTTCCTTTGATATTTTTGGAGTGTTATTTCATGTATGTAAAAACATTATTCTGAGAAGGGATCCTTCTGTAACCTGCTAGAGGGGTTCATGGCACTCCCCCGCAAAATATATGTGTATCAACCCCAACTGAGAAAGATGGGGCATTTTCATCAACCAGGGCACTGGAATATCCTGAGTAGAGGGGGACCCTGGGCCTGAAGGGGTTCCAGGCATGATGTAGGCTGTCCCACTAAAGATGCCAAGTGTCCTTCGACTTGTCTGACCCCCTAGGCAGCCCCTTCAGCGTAAGAATCAGAGGACACTATATCTGACCCCTTCGTTTTGATGCCAGGACTTTCTGACTTTCACCATTTTGAAGAAATGGTAAAACACACTTCATTAAATTGTAGGATCCATTAAAAATAACGAAATAATATGTGCAATAGATATCCTTTCTTACACCATCCCTGAACCCAACTTCCATCTCACAGCCTCACCCCAAAGTGGGCATAGGGACTGGCAAAAGGCCCCGAACTCTGGCGCAGGCTAAGCTCTAAAACTCATTTGATGTCCGCATCAAAATATCCTGTTTTGGTGTTACTAAAACCTTCTCTGAAACAGCTGAGTCTAGCCTGGGGGCAGGGCTCTAGCAGGGGCCGCTGAGAAGTCTAGTTTAGGTATTCTTTCCCAAGCCAGCCAGCCGCTCCCAGATCTGTGGGCCACACAGCCTCACCCACAACCCAAGCACCAGGGATAGACTAGAAGCACAGAATCAGCCACCACTCCCTGGGGAGCTCTTGCACCCAGACACAGTTCTACCACTCTACCTGTGAAGTCTCATTCAATGATTGAGGCAAAGCAGGGAGGTTAGCCCTGGGTTACGGATGCAGGCACTGAAGCCAAATAGCCTCCCCAAGACCAGACAGCTATTAAGTGAGGGAGCCAAGTTTTTAATCCAGGTCTATTTAACTCCAGAGCTATTTCCCCATACAAGCCACCTCCCCACTTGGTCGAGGCCAGCCAACACTGAAATCCTTGAGCAGAAGGTGGAATCACTTTTACAAAACTCAGATGACATCAAGTAACCAAATGTGATTTGTAAACAGTGTTCAGTTCTCTGTAAAGCCCTAATCCAATCCACTGCAGACCTGGAGCCCAACAATGGGATCTTGACCCAGTCACTTTTCTTCTGGGTCTACTTTATCATCTGTGAAATGAGAAGCCTGGGTTTAAATGGTTTCCGATCTCAAAGGAGAGGCTAAGGGGAGGCTCCAGACCCCCTTTGCCAGTTTCAACCACACAGCCTTGCTTTCCTCTGATTTCCACATTGAAATTTCAGGTAAGATTTCCTGAAGGGCTCCAAGGCAAAAACATGTTTGAAGGCCACTGGGCTCGTTAACTTCTAAAAGCACCCCAGCTCCAGCAGACATCCTAAGGAGCATTCGCAGGAAAATTCCATCCCAGAGCCTCCTGGGGTCTCACCACCTTAGAGAACAGTGCTGGCTTTGAATGGGCTTGAGGGCAGCCTCAAAACCCTCTTTCCAGTCTCTATGCAGACAGGGGAGGTCCTTCAGCAACACACAAGACAATTCTGGGAGAAATGGAATCCCCAACGCAAGGAATACCACAGACTTTAATTGTCTATATGGTTAAGTACACGAGGTCCCTAGTTTCCAACCTTGCCTGTACATCTGATTCACCTGTACAGTTTGTTATAAAAGATTCCCTCCCCAATATGGCGAAACCCCATCTCTACAAAAAATAAATAACTGGGCATGGTGGTGCACACCTGTAGTCGCAGGTACTCAGGAGGCTGAGGTGGAAGAATCGCTTGAGGCTGGGAGTTTGAGGCTGCAATGAGCCATGACCATGCCGCGCTCTAGCCTGGGCAACACAGTGAGACCCTGTTTAAAAAAAAAAAAAAAAAAAAATGGTTCCTTCCCTAGAATTCTCAGGGATGGATCCCACTAAAGTTTTTAAACAAGCCCACCCACTGATTATGATGGCCAGCTTGTGGAAGCACTACAACAGATTGTAGCAACAGAGAAATTAAAAGAGTCAGCTTTCATCTCCCCTAGTGAAGACTTTAATAAAAATTTTCCAAAACCCAGGTGCTGTGGCGCATGCCTATAGTCCCAGCTACTCAGGAGGCTGAGGCAGGTGGAGCCCATCCCTTGAGCCTAGGAGTTCAAGACCCACCTGGGGAACAGCAAGATCTGCCCACATCTCTTAAAAAATGTTTTTTCCCAAAAAAAAAAAGCAGACTTCTAGGGATACTCTGACAACTCTTACAAACCATGGTATCCAAGCAACCATGTGTTCGGCAACCTAAAACAACCTTCCTCTTGCAGTCTGAATCCCCCCATTAGATGGCAGGCACGCATCAGACAACCTGACTAGTACAGCTTGCCCTACTTCCCAGCGTTGCTTTGGGTTAAAATCCATTTCTTTCTCAGTAAAACTGGAGCATAACCACATTCCTTACATACTTCGCAGGACTGTTTTAAGGATAAAATGAAGGTGCAGCGAGAGCTGGACAAGTCGAATGTGAATATTACAATACAGGCTGAAAATTTCAGAAACAGAAGAGAAAGTATATGCCATTGTAAAGAGAAATCTTGAGAACATCCACAACTACAATTACCTAGGGTGAAAAACTCCTGGGCTTTTCAGCATAGAACTCCATCATGACAAGTGAGCTATTTAGGCAGAGGCCATGGTGGCTTTTCCTGGACCAGGACAGTCAGAATTCAGCAATCATTGCATTAAACCCGGCACCATTTTCATGCTAGGCACCATGTCTTAGGCACCATCGGATCCAGTCCAAACGCGTCCTCAGTATGAGAAGGCAATGTGAAGCATGGATTTGGCTCTATGAAAAGGAGTGTGTATAAGGTACAACTTCATACTCTCCTTCCCCTCGCCTCCATTCATTTAATTGAGAATAGGTATCTTGAGTTTAGTCCTAACTCAATTTTTTTTCACTTGGCATTTTATTTTAGTTCATGAAAAAAATATAAGCGTATATATATACATGCGCACACACACAAATCCAAAATCTAGCAAGTAGCTTTACTTCACTCTGGATTTAGAAAGTAATCTGATTAATCTGCTTTAAAATAGAAATCTAAACATCCCCCCAGCACCAAATAACAGAAATTCATCTCTTCTCATCCTGTCAAAAGCACTTTCCCACATTCCACGTCTCCTTCTCCACCCCTTATTCAAAACCTTTCAGCAGGTCCAACAGGTTTCTTTTAATCTGCCTAATAAATGGTTCAATTAAAGCAGCACTAGTCAAAGAGGTGTCTCCTCCTAGCTGTGGAGCTGAAGGATGGGTCAGAGGATGTTGTGACACAAGGGTGGGGAGACAAAAAAATCAACTCGGGGCATTACTGGCCTGCACCACGGTCCCCTCCAACTGCAACAAAGGTGCAGTGAGAACCAAGCGGCACCCCAAGCAAAGCGTCAAAGTCCAGCGGTGGTCGGCCTGGGGCAGGCAAGGTTATTAGCAGTGCAGAGGGAAACTGGACCACAGCTAAGCTCCAGCTTGCACGACCACTGCCTGTGTGACACCAGGCAAGCCACTTACTGTGACTCACGATATCTTCATCTGCCAGAAGTTGACAACAATGCTTACACCAGCTTTTGCAGGGACACCTGAGTGTTGTTTAAAACACAGCCACCTTCTGAGGGCAGATCCTGTTAAAAACCTGCTAAATTCACAGATGGGGTTGCACCTGTCAGAGTGGAGCTAGTGGCTGGAAAGAGAACGGCTCTGCTCATTAACGACAATCACTGGGTGCCTGGTAGGCAGTGGTAGAAGAGATGAATGAGAAGCTAAGAAAGGTGGCAAGCTGACAGGGGCTAGGGTGCTACAAAGAGCATAAAAGTCCATTTTTTTTCCTTTTCTTTGTTTTTTGAGACAGTCTTGCTCTGTTGCCTAAGCTGGAGTGCAATGGTGTGATCTCGGCTCAGTGCAATTTCTGCCTCCTGGGTTCAAGCAACTCTCGTGCTTCAACCTCCCGAGTAGCTAGGATTACAGGCATGCACCACCACACCTGGCTAATTTTTGTTTAGTAGAGATGGGGTTTCACCCTGTTGCCCAGGGTGGTCTTGAACACCTGGCCTCAAGCAGTTCTCCTGCCCTGGCCTCTCAAAGTGCTGGGATGATAGGCATGAGCCACCACACCCTACCAAAAGCGAATCATGTTTCTACCTTTGGTGGGTGTCCTAGGTCTTTGAAAAACAGGGATGAACAGACACGTACATTCATTCACTGCAGAGTACAGTGTGCCCTGTGTGTAACCTGCAACTGTTTGCGTTGTCACAATGTAAACTTTCCTCATTTTCCATCCACCTCCATCAAAAAAGTTTACTTTAAAAGGGTTTGTTTGAGTAAGGGAGGGGCTGGGTCACCAGCCTGAGGAAGGCAATGGGGGCAGAGGCCGGATAATCTGGATGGCATCGGGGAGCACAGCACCAGAATGTCTTAAGAACCAAAGGCTCCCAGAAACCTTGGCCCGGGCTTTGCACTTGACAAGAACTGCAAGTCCGCTCACCTGAACTGGTATCTGAGCACAGGTGAGGCCTGGGGTCCGCCCCACATATACCCCAGGACCTTGAGGCTTCGTGACAGCAGGCCCGGTGACCACGTCTACACCGCACATGCACAGCATGGCCCTTCCTGAGCCACTCCAGCGTCACAGACAGGACTCTGTCGCTGCTCTGGGCCAAGCACCACACAGAAGGCGAGAACCAGATCCTTTTTGTTCGTCTTTATTTACAGCAAAGTACATAATGTGTGGTCATTTCGTAACCACTAACAATAAAGGTAGGGCAGTAAAAAGAAAAGGGAGAGGAGCAAGCATCTTAAAAGGGGGGCAGGGGAAAGCCTAAGTCTGTATTTAGCTACTCACCCCGCTCCTACGGCAGGACTGAGTAGGCACTCCCTGCCTCTAAGACCACAGCAAAGCTGACCTGGAATGCCAGTCCCGGTACGAGGAGGGCGGCAGAAGCCCGAGAGACAAAAGATGAAAGGGGACTAGGCTCTGGATGCATCCACTTATGCCTTTGCCAGACAGTTCCTTTCCTTGTTTTGTCTGAATGCTTCCCCCAGCCCGCCCTGAGCAAAGTGTAAAGGGCAAGGGTGGTAGAGAAGTGCAGGCGGTCCCTTCAGGAAGCAGCCCTGAAAACGCCAGAACCCACCTTCCTAGCTGCTCCTCAGCCTGCCCAGTTCTTGGCCCTGGAATCTTTAACAAGCACATAGGAGATTCCAGGGCAAAGGAAAGTATTTCCCTGCAAGAGGCTACTTCCCTCCAATAGCTGTGGGGGCCAGTGCAGGTCAAGGTTGCTAAGTCAAGGAAAGTGCAGGAGGTTAGCAAGGGAAGTTATATACAAACCAAGCAGGCTCCCAGCCCTCCAGCTGCCCGACTGCTCCGAGGTGTGCACAAGCCTCCAGCCCAACCCAGCAGCCTAGTGCAACTCTGGCAGCCCAGCCCGGGTGTGGCCACAAGTATCCAGCTCCAAGCCCAAGTGAGGCGGGGTGTCAACTTCCCCATGATTGCCAAGTGGCCAAGACCAGAAGCAGGGACAATTAGGCTACTTCTGTGGCAAGGTGAACTGGAGACCCTGTCTCTGCCCTCCTCCCCTGGCCTGTCCCGCAGACATCCTGTTGTTTAACCCACTGCCTTTGCAAGGGCCTCCTCTATCCACTCCAAATCAAAGGACGCTTGTATCCTTCTTACATAGATTCCCATCCCTCTGCTCATAGTGGTCTCAGGCTGCCTGAGAATAAGAAACTTGGGTCTGTAGAAGTCCCATCAATGTGAAGGAGTGTGAGGCCAGGCCTTCCTGTGACATAATGCTTCTATGCTTGTTTCCTAAGCACTTGGTCCACACACAGTACCTGGGCAGGAAGAGAGAACCGAGCACCACTGGACGGCTCTGGAGCCAGGGGACTCCCATGCACATACAACCAACATCGCCCCACTCTGCTCATCTGTGCCTCCTCCCTGAACAGCAAAGAGTACCTACATGGCAAATGTCATAGTTTGTGGTCTAATAATTCTACTCCCAACTCTCCATGGAATCAGAGACCCAGAGGCTCTTAAAAAACTAAGACCACTGTTTGTTCCATAGAAAGCTCAAGTTCAGATACAGAGTTGGCTAAATGCTGGGCTGCCACAGAGGGTTAGAGTCTTCCATCCCTTCCTTACTCCAGACACAATGTGTCACAGACCCCAGCACACACTGCTCAGTGTCCCTAGCCAAGCCACCAAGAATTGGTGATCATTTGACAAGGGGCAGGACAGCCCTATAGCTGTTTCCAAACTAGGAGTGGGCTACTCAGAGATATTGGAGGCTTGGTCCCAACACCACAGGTAGATGAGGAAGCGGCTAGGTAAAGGCTCAGAGATGAGACGAGTCCATCTTCCAAGGCAGTGGGATAAACAGCCAAGGCACTAAATGGTTTGGCACCTGGGAGCTTCAAGTAAAGTTCAGCACGCTGCCCACTGAAAGACCAAGGCTCTCTCCCAGACAGGGGTGGGCTTCACCTGAGCACAGCCCGCGCCATCAAGGCCAGGGCCCCTGTGTCCTCAGGATGCTAACCCAGGCCCTCGATCCCTGCTTCATCTCAGAAGTGATCAAGGCATGACTACAAGGATAATGATTGATCCTGAACACACACCAGAATTCAACCATCCCAGTGAGCACCGGCTTTCAAAGGAGGCACCTTGGCACCCTTCCCTTGGTTCAATAGGTGGCTGCTGTGACTAGGAGCTCCTTTCAGAGCCTGTGTGGTCTCCTGAACGTCTCTGGGTGGCAAGCTCTGTTGGGGACTAGGTTTGACTTTTCTGAAATAGCAAAACAGACTTAGAGTCAAACGGAGCCCAGAAAAGGGAAATCAGACTGGATGGTGTTGAGTCTGAAGGGAAAATTTGGTGTGACCAGGTGGTAATGGAGACCAGTTACCTGAATGGCTCGAAGAGGCTCTGAGGGCAATGGCAAGAGAAGGTTCTCCAAAATGTTTCTAGCAATGGCAGCCACAGTGGGATAGTTAAGGGCACAGTCCCCAAAGCATTAGGGTGGTCAACACTGAAATGAAAATCTCTGGCCCTTCCGCAGTCAGAAACTGAGACTCAGGACTCTATAATCAGACCTCCTTCAGGGCTCATTTGGGCTCCCCTCCACCCAGAATGTCAGGAATCTGTACTTTCAGAGAAAACATTGCCACCAAGCAGCGGCTCTCAGGAAAGCTAGAAATTTCCACCCCATATATTTCAACCTCAGACTCCAACTTAGGTACCTATGATTTAAAAACTGTTCTTTTAAGTACTTTTTTAAAATCGCTTTTCCAAGCCCCTTTTATCCTCTGTAGCTGCCATATCCACTAGGTGGTATTGCAAATAAGTAAATCCTCCTGGCCGTGATGCTGCCAGTGAGAATCGCTGACCAAAGTTACTCTCCTCACTTCACTGCAAAGTTCCAGGAAACGGAAACTACTACCCATCCACCGACGGAGCTCCCCTGCCACCCCGTGAGGAGCTGCTGCCAGTGTCAGTTACCAGAAGCCCTCACCCAAGCCCAGCCTGCAGTGGGCCACTCTGTATTCCACAATACAGGAAAAAAGCCCACGGAGCTGGATCAGTTACGTCCCTGGGAGGCTGAAAGAACCAGTGACTTTTCAGATATGACAGCAGGCACAATTCTGCCCCTTCCTTCTCACCTTCCATCAGGAAGAGATCCTATAAAATCTCTTCCAGGGAAGGAAGGGGCAGCTCTGGCTTCTGGGAGAGACAGAGAAGCAGGATGGTGAGAAGGAGTCACCATGCTACTACTGAACAGCCAGAGGCAAGGGGGTGGGAGCAGGGCAAAAAGAAAATGCAGAAGACTTGTTCTCCTCAGTGGGCCTCTTCCCTGAGTTTGATTTTTGAGTTGAGGTTTTACGTAATTTCAACTCAAATTAAAAAAAAAAAAAAAAGACAAGAGTATCTCTCATTGACACAGCACTAAGCTCCAGCTCTAAGAGCGGTATGCAACAGAGGAGGCAATCAAGGGTTTCCAACCCCATCACCATCGAGTTCCACGGGGCACTCAAGAGCAATGGGACCTAAGCCACCCTCCCTGTCTCTCACAGATGCCCGAGCCTGCCTGCCCCGGGACACAACAGGCAATTTCCCCTTGGTGGAATTCCAGCTCCAGTCCCGAAACACTGAAGTACAGACCCTCCTGCAAAATACTTATGGCAAACAGCTTTACAGTATTTGTACATTTACACAAAAATAGATCCTTTTATATATATATGTATTTATAACTGGTTACACGTTGGATTCATAATTAGGCATCACCAGTAGTAGTTGGCACAGTTTTGTTATTTAAGCTCAGGGTCAAGTTCTGTTTCATTTTGTCGTTCCAAAGTACAAAAAGAAAAAAAAAAAAAAATCAAAGGCATTTCATCTCCATGGTGTTTTCTTAAATACAGTAATGTCATAGGAAACAGTATGTACAGACGAGCAGTGCCTCCTGACCCTTCTCTGTCTCCTGGAGATAGGGGCCGGGGTCCGATGGAGATGGGTCAATGCGGCCTGCTGCTGGACTCCGATGCCTGCCTCTTGCGTGAAGGGGTGTAGCCGTTGAGACAGCCATTGGTCTGCCGTTTGGAGGGCCCTCCGTTCAGGATGTCCTGGATGTGCTGCACGATGAGGTTGATGGCCACTGTGGGGCAGAGACCAGCAGAGCGTTAAGGGTGCAGGCATGGGTGCAGGGGTGAGTGTGGGAGTCTGTGTGGGGGGAGGACAGGCAGGAACCACAGGCAAAAGACTTCCAGGCAAGTGGCCCTGCCACTGCCAGGCAAGTCACCCAATTTCCCAGTGCCTCTGCCTGGACTAATATGATACCCCTCCCTCACAGGAGGGCTCTAAGGAGTAAGACAGACAATGCCTAGCACAGAGTCAGCCCTTAATAAATGGGCTTCTTATCAGGAGATGATCAGTCACCACCGGATGAAGCATTCAGGCCAAATTCTGCAAATGTGGTAACCAGCCATGCTTCTGATATCATCAATTAGTTACGAGATCTTTCCACCAGGAAACTTTCCAGTTTTCCATCCTAAGGTATAGCATCCCAATGGAAGGCCCTCTTTCCCTCCAAAAAACAGAACGAAGAGAGCTATCTTTTATTAGCATAAGAAACAAATTATGCACCTCAACCAAGAGGTCAATTTGACATCGCAGAATGTGGAATAAACAGCAAACGCTTTCTTACGTGATACACAAAGAAAACCACGCGACATCTCTCCTGAGATAATTCCTTTAGATAGTGTAAGCTCATGAATCCAATCATAAGAAAACAAAAGACAAGCAAAATTGAGGACAATTCTACCAAACAATGGGCCTGTACGCTTCTAAAATTTGTCTTAAAAAGCAAAAGATAGGGGCTGGACGCGGTAGCTCACACCTGCAATCCTAGCACTTTGGGAGGCTGAGGCGGGTGGATCATGAGGTCAAGAGATCAAAACCATCCTGGGCCAACATAGCGAAACCCCGTCTCTACTAAAACACAAAAATTAGCTGGGTATGGTGGCACGTGCCTGTGGTCCCAGCTACTCAGGAGGCTGAGGCAGGAGGATTGCTTGAACCTGGGAGGCGGAGGTTGCAGTAGGCCAAGATCGCGCTGCACTCCAGCTTGCGCCTGGCGACAGAGCTAGACTCTGCCTCAGAAAAAAAAAAAAAAAAGGGAACATCTCCAAGTTAAAAGAGATCACATCAATGGTAAGTATCTTGAATTTAATGACTGTATTGTGGTGATGAGTAAGAATGTCTTTGTTCTTTAAAAGTACACGGTTAAATATATCTTTTTCCCAAATAATACTTCAACAAATTAATCTTTTTTAAATGGAGGGAAAATTAAATAAATTCTGAAGAGAATGAGGAGACAGGGTTTTATCTTACAGATCAGCTCTGCCACACTATGCCTAGTCCAGTGACATTCATACTTCCTAGACAGGCCAAAAAAGTACAACAGTGGGGCCAGGTGCTATGGCTCACGCCCGTAATCCTAACACTCTGGGATGCTGAGGTGGGAGGATTGCTTGAGGTGGGAGTTTTAGATCTGTATAGAAGCAACATAATGAAACCATCTCTACAAAAAAAAATTTTTTTTAATTAGCAGAGCATGGTGGTGCACGCCTGTAGTCCCAGCTACCGGGAGGCTATGGCACGAGAATCATTTGAGCCCAGGAGATGGAGGCTGAAAATGAGCTGTGACTATGCTACTGTACTTCAGCAAGACCTTGTCTCTAAAGTAAAATTAAATAAAATGAAAAATAAATACAATGATGGTAGCAACAAGCTCCCTTTAGAAAGGGCTACCATGAAGGCAGGTCATTCTAAATTAGATCAAGGAGGGAATCTGCTGTTGCTAAAAGG
The DNA here is from genome assembly GCA_004027835.1 of Alouatta palliata. Classification (NCBI taxonomy): domain Eukaryota; kingdom Metazoa; phylum Chordata; class Mammalia; order Primates; family Atelidae; genus Alouatta; species Alouatta palliata. The sequence goes on from PVKV010018302.1 coordinate 26,141, forward strand.
CGGCCTCAGAAGCAAAGTATCCAAGTGTCATCATTAGGAAGTGATAGTAAGAGGTAATCTACAGCCCTCTCTTTCTGCCAGAGAAGCACAAGTGTATGTCTGTCCCCACAACACATGGGTGCCTACACCCACTGGCCTGTTCCCGGGGCCAGACGTGTAGGTGGAAAGGCTCTGCTGGTTCACAATCTCAGACGAGCAGTGCAGCCAGGTCTGCAGAGCCCTGTGTAGCCACCACATCCTGCCCCAAATTATGACTGACAAAGGGCAGACATTATGTACTGCAGGATGACACCCCGCCCCACCGGGGACTCACCTAGATTATCTGCACCTCTAGGGATGATCACATCAGCATACTTCTTTGTCTGTAGAGAAAGACAGTTAAAATGCATTAACACAAGTTTAGAGACAACTGGCCCGAGCCCCTCTCCAAGGCAATATGGGGAAAGGGCAGCCTTCATACTGATGAGCCCAGAGGGACAGCTTTTAAGGCTTCAAATATTATTTACAACTTCACAGTGAATGTGTCTATTAACAGAAATTTGGGGAAACCTAAGGAAGTGCCTTGTTTAGCTGAAATGTGAATGAAAAAAATAAGCAGGGAATGAGAAATGAGAAAGAAGGATTGAAGACCTTTATGGTATCAGTGAGGAAAACAGTCCAGACAGAGTGGTGAATCCAAAACCAATTCATAATTCAATTTATAATTGTTTGCCATGGATTTTTATCCACTTTATCTACATCACAAAAATTTAGCTTTGACTGAAGTTCTCTCTCACTCTCTTTTCATTTTTTTTAAAAGACATGGTCTCGCTCTGTCACCCAGGCTGGAGTGCAGTGCCATAATCACGGCTCACTGAAGCCTTGACCTCCTGGGTTCGGGAGATCATCCCACCTCAGCCTCCTGAGTAGCTAGGACTACAGGCACCCGCCACCACATCTGGCTAACTTTTGTATTTTTTATAGAGAGGGGGTATCACCATGTTGACCAGGCTGGTATCGAACTCCTGGGCTCAAGCGATCTGCCCACCTGGGCCTCCCAAAGTGCCAGGATTACAGGTGTGAGCCAGCGCACTCAACCAAGTTCTCATTTCTAACGCTTGACACTGTTTCAGCTTACGACCTACACACAGAATATGGTCTTTGGAGTCAAACACTTAATTGCCTTTATTCTAGTAGGAAAAATATGAACTAGAAAAACCCAAACTGAAAAGAGGAAGGAGACTGATTCACCTCGGACTTTTACACATAGTCTGAAACATGACACTGTTCACTACTAGCAGAGGGTAAAACCAGAAAAAGTCATCTTCATCGATGACCAGTTCATAGGTTCTGTTATTACATAATTTTTTTAAAAAAGAAAGGCCACAAAGAGATGTATTTCTTTCTTCTTTTTCTTTTTTGTTCTTCCAAATTTGCTGAGATTTTGTAAACCATTCTACAAATAACTGCATCCTGGTATATGTAAACTAAGTCTAGCATAAAACGACATAAAAATCACACCTCAAGTGTGTGGGCATCTTACTCTGTGCACCTTCCACCCTAGGGCTGCTGAAAGGCAGCAGTGTCAGCCCCAAACCCAACTTGAACTGAGCAGACACTTATCATGTCCAAGTTCCTGGCTTACAGGGAAATGAGCTCATCTTCCCTGAGCAAAGAGTGGCTGGACAGTGGCAACAAGCAGAAATAACCCAGAAAATGTCTGTGCAGAATTTTTAGCTTTGTTACAACTAAGTAAAACAGCAGAAAACTGACAGTTAACTATAATTGATATCCAATAATAAATTCACTTTGTGTTCTTATTAAGTTAAAAACAGCAGGAGAGGTCCTCAGATTGATAAATGGGTAGAAAAAAAGTTCACAGCTCCTCAGCGCCCTCTGGCTCTTTCCAGTAACCTACTCTTGTGACCCAGTAGTCTCCAGGACAGTGGATAGGGCACCAACGTTACTCAGCTGGTTCAGAAAGGCCACCCATCCCTCATCTAAAACCAGTCAAGTATGAGTTGCTGTAAAAGCTACTAACATCCTTAAAAAAACAAAGACAGGTGGAGATCATATCTTTCCAGAAGAAAAAGAACAAAGTTCATTATTAGAATAAATAGGGAAATTCTAATACCCAGCCTTACTCTAAATCTATACTCAGTGTCAGAGAGACTCCAGCTTTCCCAGTATATCTCAACCAAGATCAGGTTAAGTCCCAACCACTTCCTTCCCTTCCTCCTGCTCTCGGAGCCTAACTATAAATGATTGAGGAACCACACCATGGTTTGGCCACGCTGGAGAAGACTCAACGACTCAGTAGGATTCTCCTGAGTTAAATACGTCTTTTTCTGCAGCCCCACCACACCACACCTCTTGTCTCTGGTAGCCAACCCTGGGGCAGTAGCACAGTCACAGCTCATTTGCAGCCTCAACCTCCTGGGCTCAAGTAAGCAATCCTCAACATGTCCCTTCCTGTCTTTCCTGGGCTGAGGGCTGATTCACTAAACTCTCTCTGTCCTTTCTTCTCTGAAAGCCACCTTGCTAGAGAATTCCTGGCTGCCACAGGAAGGACTGGTGAGTCTGCAAGGGTGGAGGGAAGGAAGCGTATTCCAGTAAGGCATGACAGTCCCCAAATGGGAGCTAAAGACAAGCTCAAAGCAGGGCTCACCAGTGATGGCAGGAGAGGCTCAGGAGGGAACACGTCAGGGCTCAGCCCCCAGTGCATCCATACTTTACCCACTGCAGACCTTTCAGAGATCCAAATGGCTGAGGACTCTCCTTGGATGTGATATTCCCTCAGGAAAGGGTCTCACACCATGATCCCACCAAGCAAGAAGTCTAGAACTAGCTGGGAATTAAATGACCTGCCTAAGGACTGGCAGGTCCCTACAGGGCTACCCAAAGAAAGAACAGCGGGACAGGGCTCCTAGAGAACACAGGGGCAGGACACAAGGGCCGAGGGCTGCCCTCTCTTAGGACTTCAGGACAGAGGATCCCTCAGAGAGAGGAGTGAGATTCAGGCAGGGGAACTCCATCAACTTACATATCTTTGTATCATCAAATTTTAAATTCTACATTCAACAAAAACAAACCAAAAACACAACTCACTGGCAAGCAGAATTCCTCAAAGGCAGGCTTGACGAACGTAATGTACTGAGATAAAATCTGCTCCAGGTCCCTGCCTCTCTCGCTGATGTCCCTTAATACTGTAAGAGAAGGGAAAACAAGAATCAAGAAACAGCGCAGGAACCAGCACACCCTCGCCCGTCATGGTGTGGACCCAGCTCCCACAGGCTCCACAATTACTCGGATGATTCTCAAGCTGGATTCCTGAGAGGCATGACCAAGAGCAGATCAGCAGCAGCTTTGGAAAAGACAACTTACATTCTGACATCTTACAATGGCCAAATGTGGCAATGACACAATGCTCTCTGAAACAAAAGGCTGTCCGTAGAGGCCAACAGCCTTCTTGTTTCAAGCAACATTTGATCCAAACAAAATTTCAGTGTAAATTTTTAAGAAAGCAGGGCAGCCTTGGAGAGCTCGCTGTTAACAGGAAGAAATCTGGGCCCTGAGTGGGCTGGGCTGCACGCTGCCTCCCTGCACGCACTCGCCTGTGATCAGGAGTCCAGTGAGCCACTGCTCAGGCATCAGCTCACTGCTCCCAGCGCCCACACACGCCCCCTCTGCAGCACGGAGCCCAAGCCAGGCCAGGCCGAGGACCCAACCAGGGTTAGACATTCCGGCCTACCTCAAGCACAGAGGTTTGCCCAAAAAAAAAAAAAAAAAAAATCACTCAGTGAAAGATAAGAATAGCATGGTCTAGAAAATGGTGGGCTGGGGCTGAGACGAAGCCCAGGTTGACACAAACTCACCATCTCTGTCTTCTACCTTCTTCTTCCTGGTCAGTTTTATTCAAACACTTTTACCACTGTTTTCTTCCTCCCCCTTTCAAATTTTTTTTTTCTTTTGAGACAAGGTCTCTGTCACGCAGGCTGGAGTGCAGTGGCACAGTCACAGCTTACTACAGCCTCAACCTCCTGGGCTCAAGCAAGCAATCCTCCCACCTCAACCTCCCGAGTAGCTGGGACTATGCACACACCACCACAATGGACGGGGGGGTAGAGACAGGGTCTGGCTTTGTTGCCCAGGCTAATCTCAAATTCTTGGGCTCAAGTGATCCTTCTGCCTCAGCCTCCCAAAGTGCTGGAATTACAGGCAGCTCAAACACTCTTTATTAAATAGTCTTCTGTCAATAAATAGAAGGAAGACTGATCATCCTGGTTCTGCCATTGTACACGAGCTTTAGTTTCCCCATGAGTAGGGAGTTTGGAAGGAGATTCTCTTAATCAAAAGAACCTCTCTTTGCAGATGTCATTTTAAATCTGATCTTAATCTAATCTTATCATCTGAGCTGCTAAATCTTTCACCCCAAAATGTTATCACATCCATGTACAATCATTTGCAGTGGCTCTTCAGCTCCTTCCCAACCACTTCTCAATGAACAGACAAGCATGGGATGAAACTCACTGTACACCAACATGGGGTACATCTGTGATGAACTTCTGAAAGCCATGTGTCTAAATAATTCTGTCTTTATACACACAAGCACAGGTGCACACAGAGAGGACAGGGAAGGAAGGGGATGTCATGGCTATGATCCAGGCTGACAGGAAGTCTGTAAGATGAGAAGGCTAGAAAACTGTCAGGAAATCCACATTTACAGAAAGCTGGGCACTAATGCTGCTACCATTTGACTTTCGTAACAGCTCCTGGATTTACGAAGTGTTTTTTCCATGGAAGACCTGGCAATAAAACAGTTGGTTGCTAATGTGTCCGGACTTGCCCACCCAGCCCGGCAGCAGCCTTCTCCAGCCAGGAAATGGTTCTCGCCACCCCTGCAACGCTGGACCTGGGCTCCCGCTGGCGACCTGCTGCTGTGGCAGACCTGCTGGGAGATTCGCCAAGGAGGAGCCCTGAGGAGCTGCCACGTGGCTCACCCCCAGAAGTCACCAGAGCTCCGGCACATGTGGCTAAGCAGAGCAGCACCGCCAAAACACACAGTCAGCGTGGCCGCCAATTCTTCACACGTCTCCAGATAAAGCCCAAAGTAAAAAGGAAACCAGATCAAAAGGGTATCAGAGCTAGTGAAAAAACAAACACGCCCGTGCTTGGCCAGCTTTTACTTAAAGCCCTGCAAATGCCTGATGCTGGGATTGTTTTACCACACGTGCTTTTCATACAATTGCTGAAGCCTTTAGCACTGGAGGAAGCTTTGTCCTTCTTTCAGCAAACACACACACGCACGCATGCGCGCGAGCGCACACATACACGCACACACAGTGCATGTCCACGCCATGTCGCATAGTCCTCCTACTGCCCACAGCCTGGGCCTTCGGCCCCCTTCCTTGTGCAGACCTGGTGGCTTCATCTGTTTTGTCACTGGAGGGAGGAAACTGTGCAGAAAGCAGGAGGAGGAGGTACGTCACAGTGAATCTGCTCTGTAGCCCAAAAGCTGCTTCTTGTTCCACCTCTATGGGCTCTGTGGGGAAAACTGTCCTGGACCTGAATCCTGACACCAATAACTCCCACCTCTGTGACCCTGGATATATGGCTTTAACTTCTTTGAATCTTAAGTTCCTTAACTTTAAAACAGGGACAATAATGGTACCTTCCTCATACAGTTACTATTCAGGAATACAGAGATGCGCATAAAACTCTTTAGCACTGTGGCTGGTGCCTTAGCACGTGTTCAATAGCACATGTTCTATGGTCACAACCACAACAGAACCTGAGGAGGCGTTAGGAGGGTGGTGCCTTCCTGACAGAGCAGCTCAACGCCGTGGGAGGGTGGGAACCTTGAATTCAGGTAAGCAGGTCAGCCCCAGCTGAGCGGGGGCAGCAAAGGACAGGAGGACTCCTGCAGGGCAGCTGGAAGGGTGGGGTGCCACATGGGAAGGGAGAGCAGGGTACAAGCACGTGGAACAACATATACGAGGAGGGAGAAGCAAGGAAGACAGGGAGAGTCTCCCTACAGCTTCCACGCTGGAAAAGCAAATGGGGAATGGGTCAGAATATTGCCCAGATGCTGGGAACACACAACATCAAAAGGCCTTGCCCACCTCTGCTCCCCAAGAACCTCCGATGGAACTATCACCTCAGGCAGCCTGGGCCTCCCTGAGCCAAGGACAACAGAGGGCCAGCCAGTTCCCTGCACCAAAAGGCCTTGCTCCTCAGGCAGAGTCAGGAAACAGGGCGGTGCCAAGGACTGCATCAAAACAAGGTATTGGCACAAACTGGAAACCCTAGGGGCTCAAAACCAGCCCCTCTATCAGCGCTCTGACCTCAGCACGTTTGCTGGGCCGGGACAGGCCCGTTTGGAGGACAGGGTATGGGGCAGGAAGCTCCCAGTCTGCCCACATTCCCTGCTGGGGCTTCCATGTCAGCCCTTCCAAACCCAGACAGGCTCTTTCTGATTAGCCAAAAGCTAAGAACAAAAACTTAGAAGGACCCAAAACAAAGACAATTCCTCAATGGTGAAGTCAATCACTTTTAAAAGTCTGATGAAGAAATGTGCTACTCTAAGTAAAAGAATAGGCTGAATCCCCCAAGGTTCAGTGCAGCCCTGATTCTAGGTGAATGCTGCACGAGGAAGATGGGGTGTCAGCAGTCCTAAATCTCCCTGCTCTGTTTCCTCCCTGTCCCTGTATTCAGGGTTGGGTGGCAGTAAAGAGCACAGAGGGAAGGTAAAGGCAAATGAGGCAGAAACCAATCCCTAGAAGGACATGGGTTTCCATCAGGAAGGAAGTAGTTTCCAGGGCCGCTTTACTCAAATACAGATCCCTCCCACATGAGGGTCAGCTTGGAATGTGAAGGTCACATGCCCAGGCGGGTGTGACAGACGGGAAAAATCATGGAGCTAACTCAAGTCTCCAGGAATGTTCAAGCTCAACAGCTGCTTCTGACTAACCAGTCTCCCTAACCCAGCACCCCCGCACTCCACAAAGCACATGCCAAGCATGTTTTTTGTCCTGCGTGGACAGAGAATGAATCTGTGGAAATAGCATACAGAAAAGTCCCATGAGTCCATCAGGAGAGTGACTCGGCAGTAGGTGACATGTGAAGTCAGCAGATCTGAAATGAGAAAGCAGAGCCCTGCCCAGGCAGCCTGATCGGGAAAGGTGGGGAGGCAGAGCTGACCCTAAGAAACCCCCAGAGAGGGCCACCACCACCACCGCAGGAATTGCTCCCATTTCACCTAAGAATCCTATGCAAGAAAGGAAGGGAAAATGCTCTGTTTAACCCACACCGTGATGATCTATTTGAATTAGACACTAGGATGCACTTTATTTCCAGGGTCACTACCGCTACTCAAAAGTTGGCTCTCTCTAATTTCCTGTGCTGGGTCTTGCACTCCCTGCTGCGAGGACTCCCTCGGCAGCACTGCATCCCTGAGACTGAGTCCCACTTCTGGACTAGTGATGGCATCAGCCCGGGCATCCCCAGCTCCTAAGGACGTGACCCGAGCAGATCCCCTTGGAGGACCTAACCAGTCTTGTCAGAAAATTCAGAAAACAAACAGCATCTCAGCAGAAGCAGATTTCTGATCTGCCACATAGATATTTATTGACTAATGCACCACCAGGCATTTTACCTGCATTACCTCTTATCTTCACAACTATCCCAGGAGTACAAATCATAAGACCACGTTCTAACAGGAAAATGAGATACGAACAGGTTAAAACACCATTTGCCCAAAGTCACACACACATCTACTCAGTGGTAAAACCAGGATCTCAGCCCAATTCACCTGACTCCAAAATTTATCTGTCCCTGTGTATCAGGCTGCCTCTCTAATATGACAAGCTGACATGGACACTGAGCAGATCAACCAAAGTAGGGCCTGAGTTTGTGGATTAAGGTGACAAGCCAGGCCCTGGGGCAGACGCTTGAGGGGTTGGTTGTCAGGCTCAGGGTTCGATTCTCTATTCAAAAAGACCATGCAAATCTTACCCAGCCAGAGTCGTGACACTAAAAGCAGACCTGTCTCCCCTGTATAAAGAAACCCAAGCCAGGAGGTCATACGAGCCTAGTCACAAAGCTGGCTGGGGAGGGCTCTGCTGGAACTAAAAGGCCCCTCCCATTCCATTCTTTTTCCCATCACACAAAACTGACTGACCCCAGCCCCACCTGGAAGCAGAATGTAGTTTCCACTAGCAATTACTTCTTAGAAGGGCCAAACTCAGAACTTGTTTCTGTATGTTCTACTGGTCCCATTAATATAGTTCTTACAATGACAGTACTAAATTCGATAAACTACGATCTATTCCATGAACCTAAAAGAAAAAATCATCCAGACTTTGAAGTCAGAGGACTACAGGACACAGCTTATAAAACCTTTTTTTTTTTTTTGAGATGGAGTCTCGCTCTGTCGCCCAGGCTGGAGTACAGTGGCGCGATCTCGGCTCACTGCAACCTCTGCCTCCCGGGTTCAAGCAATTCTCTGCCTCAGCCTTCCGAGTAGCTGAGATTACAGGTGCCCGCCACCACACCGGCTAAGTTTTATATTTTTAGCGAGGGTTTCACCATGTTGGCCAGGCTGGTCTTGAACTCCTGACCTCATGATTCACCTGCCTCAGCCTTCCAAAGTGCTGGGATTACAGGTGTCAGCCACCATGCCCAGCCAGATCTCATAAAATCTTAATCTGTCAATAACGTGTCCTGTAACTAGGAGCTGACCTTGTCATTTCCTGTGTCTCCCTGCCTCTTTCACACAACGGAGACTCAAACCTTCTCACCTTTCACTCCTCTATGCAGTCACCCCCACCCACTGCCCTTGCTCGGTGCTATTGACTCTTAACTCTGCTAATCCTCTTCTCACCTCAATTCTGCTTCCTCTCCCACCCACCTAAGGACCACAGCCCTGCCTCTTGTCTAGATCAGCAGAGCGGTCTCCAAAGAGCGGCAACAGCTGCAGGCTTCACTGACATGTCCTCTGTCAGAACCAGTGTCCAACACAGAACGGTAGCCACTTCACTTGCCTTGCTCGGAACCTCATAGTAGCTCTCCCTTGCCCACCGAGAGCCAGACCAGAGGTCTCAGTCTCCAAAGCCAGGCCCCAAGCTGCTTTCTAGTATCTCTTTGTATAACCCTCTGTACACTCCAGGTTCCTGCCACTCTCGGAACAGGCCACTGTCTGCATCTGCGCTGTGCAACTTTGTGGGTTGCCTGTGTCATCACCCTATCTGACCACATCTAAGTTCCGACCCCTCTTCTTCTATGAAGCCTTCCAATCTCTCCCGGTGGAAGCAAACTCTGCTCAGTGCCCTACAGAGCTCAGTTCACAGGCTGGGCTCCTCTACCAAGGGGAACTGCTATGCCTTCAGCACACAGGAACAGGGCCTTAGCACAGGCAGGCCCACACTCTGCATGGCCTGCGAAGGGCACAGCTGACTTCCCTCCTAAGCTGACTGGAAAGAGTGGTAATGCCTCCATAAAACCTGCTGGAAAATGAAGGGCTAGAGAAGCAGGCTAACAGGATGAGCTACCCAGCGCTTCAGGCACACGGGATCCTGTCCTCAGGGGTGCTACAGTTAGTTCCCCAACTCAGAGCATCTTGATTTTGATGTCTTGTGAAAAAAATCGCAAGGTATTAAGCATTTAATCAAACTTTTCCCAGCAAAACCAGATGTCAACATCTTATTTGGTCTCTGTGACCTCACAAGCTTTTCATTATCCCAAACAGTAAGTGACTAATCCCTTCTCAAATGTCACCAAGTGTCTGGGCAGCAGGATATCCTGGGGCTGGACTGACGCAGCTGGACTGGACCATGTGACACATAGCTGCGTCAGGGAAGGCATGGGCTTCAGACTTAGGGGGGTGGGGTCCTGTCACAGGCTCCCAGCTCCCCTGTCCTCAAGGTGGCCGCCAACAGGGCCACCTGGAGCTTTTAGAACGCACCTCTGCGGGAGAGCCGGGTGTCCGCATCTGTATCCACAAAAAGCTTCATCTGGAACAGGTCTCGTACCTCCTGGGAGTAGAAGGCCAGGATCCCTTCAAAGAGCACCACGTCTGCGGGATAGACAGTAACTGTCTCCTCCTTCCTGCAAAGCACAGAGCAGATAATGGGCCACGCCAGGCAGGGGCTAGCAAGGGACAGAGAACAAGGGCTAGAACATCTGGCTGGGCTGGGTTCTGGGTTCCCTGCCCCCACAGATTTCAAGCAGGGACTAAAGATTCAGCTAACACAGCCTTACAGAGCCCTCGGACCACCACCAAAGAGCCAAGGGTGATCATGGCTGGGACAAAGGTCTCCTTTGACCACTTCTTCTGAGCTTTCACCATGAAACAGAAATACAGGGTAGACATCCTTCTCCTTGGAATTAAAAAAACCCTGCTGCTGAATGAAGAATACAGGCAGACAAAAGCAGATGTGATTTCTTTTTTTCTCTGAAGGCGTCTCCAGGAATGCTCTCATGCCCGGCATTTATGGAACCTAACACTCTGAACTTTAAAAAACAGAAACTCTCAGTTTTCTCTCAACAACCCCACCCCCTCCCCGCCAGTCCTGAGGCAAGTGAAAGGAGGGAGGAAAGGACAGAAGAGGGAAGGGAAGGAGGCAAAATAAAAGTTTGGGGAAGAAGGATACAGACAAGAAAGAAGTTGTGAGGAAGTATAGAATCCCGACGTCTGTCTGATCTGGCTCTACCCCACTCAAACCAATATAGTGGCCTCAGGTCAATCCTGAGCTCCCTAGGGCTGCTCTTCCTCATCAATGAAGCGGGAATATGCATGACCTCATTCACCTAACCCACATGGTTTGGAAGCCTAGAGCAGACACTAATTATAAACATGATTTTGCTTTCTTTTTTTTTTTTTTGAGACAAGGTCTCACTTTGTCATCCAGGAGGCTGTAGTGCAGTGATGCAATCTTGGCTCACTGCAGCCTCAACTTCCCAGGCTCAAGCGATCCTCCCGCCGCAGACCCTAAGTATCTGGGACTACAGATGCCCACCACCACACCAGGCTAATTTTTGTATTTTTAGCAGAAACAGGGTTTCAGCAAGTTGCCCAGGCTGGTCTCTAACTCTTAGACTCATGCCACCCACCCACCTCAGCCTCCCAAAGTGCTAGGATTACAGGCATGGGCTACCAAGCCCGGCCAACATGACTTTCCAAAAAGCAAGAGTGGAGAGACACTGCTAACAGTTAGGCAATGGGCTTTCACAGACGGGCCTGCTAGTGTTCAGCTTTGCCCTGCTGCAACTTTCACTGTATTCTGGTCTGATTTTTTATTCTGTCCTATGCCCACCTTACACATCACGAACTGTCTCTTGCTCAAAATTCCCTGAAAACAGAGTAATTATCATCACTGCAAGGTTTTCACTTACCCTGACTAGCACACTGGCAAACCAAATAAAATAAAGTCTCTTAAAACAGTAGTTCCATCTGTACAAGCATAAGGTCAGTATCAACGGCCAGCTAAACAGGGTGCCGCTCAGACTCCTTCCTGTAAACACTCCCTGATGTCTTCTTAGCTTGGACCACTGGGCTTGTGTATGAGTTTTCAGGCAGGCACTGTTGGGGTAGCTAGCAACTGGCAGAATATGGAGCAGGGAAGATGGGAGAAAAGGCCTAGGATTAGGAAATGCTCTAGAATTGTGGTATAGCTGGGATGCATATCAGAACCACCTGGGATGCTTATAAAAATATCCCTACCTGGACCCTACCCCCCAGGAGCTCTGATTTAACAAGTCTGAAGTGGAAGTAGAACTCCAATACTATTTAGAAGCTCCCAAGATATTTCTAACATGCAGCCAGGGTGGAGAAGCACCAGTCTAGAGGAATGCCAGCTGCCAGAAAATGATGTGCCCACTGTGGATAAGAAGGAAACCTGGAAAAATTCAGAAGAGAAATGGATAGAAAACGGGACCAGTGAGTAAGTGAACTAGTGAGCCACTCTAGGTAACCACCCTACACCAAGGAGGGTGGGGGAGGGCTCTGTCCAAAAATAAACTGAATGTATGTGTGAGATTCCACTTGAAAAACACACTAACAGAGAACACAATGGCTGTGCTAAGTTTGCATATACAGGTTGAGTAACTCTTATATAAAATGCTTAGGACCCAAAGTGTTTAGGATTTTTGAATTTTGGATTTTTTTTCAGATTTTGGAATATTTGCATTATATTTAGGGCATCCCTAATATGGCAGGAAGAGAGAGGATCTACAATGAGCACCCCTAATATGAAAATCCAAAATCCGAAATTCTCCAATGAGCATTTCCTTTGAACGTCACATTGGCACTCAAAGAGTTTCAGATTTTGAAGCATTTTAGATTTTGGATTTTGGGATCAGGGATGTTCGACCTGTACTGACACTAGATATTAAGAGCATTTTACGATGCCTAATTGATAAATACTAAAAAGGAAAACTGGTTTTCCATCAGAAGGAGAAAATTAGCTGCCTAATTTGTTGTTGGTGCCTTAAGAAGTTACAATTAATCATTTCCCAAGTCCACATGTAGGTCTGGGTAGGAAAAACTTTTGTAACAGCTCAGAGTTTTTAAAAATCAACAAAAAATTTACTGAGCAACTACTAGCCCAGAATGTGCAAGGAGTCATACCTGGCATAATATCTTAGGAATTTAGAGTATGGCTGAAAAGTCCCAAAAAGAAGCTAGCCAATTAGACTATTTGAGATAACGCAGTCTAACCATCTCATTTGGCTTATGGGGAGAAGGATGCTGAGAGAGGGGTAACTGCAACAAATAAATGTCTTCTTCATTTCAGCCCAACAAATTTTTATTTGTACCAAACGCCCATGGGTGGGATGGAATCAGTTAACCCAGAATGGCTTGATGTCCAATTAAGTGGCCCTTAAGATTTACAGGTGGGGAGCAGGTGGCTATGGTCTAGGGTGATTAGGGAAAGTTTCTTAAGACACGAGCTTTGAGCCACTAAAGAATAAGGTTTTAAAATATATGAGATAAATCAGGAGGAAACATGAAACATGTCTGCATTAGGAATTCTACCAGGATTTTCTTTTGTTAGCACATGAACTTGCTGGCACTCATGCTGCACGAGGTATTCAACTTCCCTCCTCTATTCCTAGACTGCACTGGTCAGGCTCTGGCTCCTGTCAGCCACGCTCAGTTTCACTGCCTTCTTTCAGGCCCTTATCAATCTCTCACTGGGGCTGTTCCAAATGCTTCTTCACAAATGGCACTGCAGATCCTGTCTCCTCCAGCCACCACAATGTCCCTTCCACTACTGCAGCAGAGCCATCTGTAGCTCCCCCTACTGCCAAATGCCCGTGCGTCTGGCCCTGTTGCCTATGGCCCTTCATGACCTGAGGCCTGCCTCCTCCCCCTAAACCCACACCCGTCCCTCAACACCTCTCCACTGCAGTGCCCCCACCAAGCTAATCCGTGCCTAGTCCTGAAATGCTTCCCTACCCAGCACCCTGGAAATCCCTTTTCCAACTTCTTATCCTTTCCTATCTAAAGCTTAAATATCACCTCCTCCATACAACCTGCTTTGAATACCCTGCTCTTCCTCCCTCTTTTACATTCTTCTGCAGGCCCTGTCTTAGCCATCATGCTGCATTTTAATTCTTCACACATCTCTTGTCAATGTGACACCACTACCACCTCCCCCAGGGAGAACTACAATTCTCAGAACCCCCTTCCCCACATGCTTCCAGGTTATTGTACCAACAAGAGACTTAGAAGGTGAGCATGAAGCAAAATCCACAATATTTGGGAGATCGTAATAATGAGACAGGAAAACTTTGCCAACAGTCCACAAGGTCCCAGAATGCGGCTGCAAACCCCCACATGGCGGTTCCTTGGACTTCTCCATGAACCCCAGCTTCTGCTCCAGTGCCTCAGGCTGGAGTCAGTGGGACTACTTCGTCTGATTCTCTGGCTACAAACTTCCAGGTCTTCACTCTCCCAGCCCCAATGTTCATATCATATAAGCTCTAAATATACTAAACCCCTTTATTCCTCCATGATCTGCAGTGGTTGGGTTAGGAAAACAGACTGACACTCGGAGGTGTGAGGATAGCATCCTGACCTCTGACTCTCCTACACAGGAGAACCTGGCCCACTGAAGGAAGTGTTTCAGAAGATTCTGGTGAGGCAAGGAGGTAAGCACCAAAATAGCCCCCTCTGCACCTCAATGAACACACATGGACGCTCATTCTCTCCCTCTCATCTTCGTCCTCCAACCAAATCTTCACCACGCTCTCTAATTCAGACCCAGGGGGAAGATATGTGTGTTCTACATTCAGGACTGAGACGCTCTGCGCAGCTCTGAAGGAGCTTGGGGTCTGGCCAGCAGGAGTGCAGTCCTCTAGGAGCCCATTCCCACCACTCAGAGGGAAGCAGGGTAAGGTGGAAGCATGGCCACTCCTCTATTCCTAATCAGGAGCACTAAAATGCAGGCTTCACTGGAAAGGACTGCTTTGTTTCCACTGAGAAGCTTTCTGGAGCACTTGGTTAATTCTGAGATCAGGCTCTGGTGACCTCACGCCTCTCCACACTGTCCAATCCCAAGTAAACCAGGAGACCAGAAAGAACAGTTTTCTTTGTTCTTCTTCCTTCCCTTCCTCTGCCCCTCCCCTTACATCTTGTTCCAGGAACAACAGCCACTGGAATGTGGATCAGACGCACATGCAGTCCCTCAAGCTCAAATAACGAACCCAACGTTCAAAGTTAAGGAATCGTGACGACAGGACTGTTCCAGGAAGTGCCCAGATGAACTCCCCAACCTGTGCAATCCCACAGCACACACTGCTGCCACCACTCCCTCCACTGACTGGCTGCAATGGCATTGGGCAGGGGTAGGACAGAGGTCTGAAGTGTAAGAGGTGAGGAAGGAGGTCTCAGTGCTGACCAGGGATGCTTTGGGGAGCCATGGGTGCCATCCCTGGCCCAGAACAGCTCACTTACCGGGAATGGGAGACAAAGTCATACACAGGGATCTGGACGGTTTTCCCTTCAGTGATTTCTTTGAGAGTTTTGAGAATGAGTTCATTGTCAAAGGCATCTGAAAAATATCAAAACGTTAAAATGTTTCTTAATTTTAAAATAGTATCTCCTATAATCATACACAGGGCATCTTCATAAACATGTATACGGAAACATCACACTTTAAAGATAATCATACTGCTCCCTAAAAAGCTCAATTTCTACCCAAAGCAGAATGGAAGCTCCCTGTATCTCAAAATGAGATGTTCCAACAAACAGATTTCTTTTTTTTCTTCTTTGACATCCCATCCCTGACTTCAGACAGGTCTCTCCCCTGTCCAAGTTTAGCTGGTATCATCCCAGGATTGGCACATGCTAACCTGGAAAGCATACCCATGACTGGGGGAGTGCATACAAGAGCCACCATGCCAAGGTTTGCTTCTAAGAGTGATAAGAAACCTAAGCCAGCTAAAGGAGCAGTGTGCTGACCTAGGGCTACAGAGGAAAAACCATTCTGGCAGCCACCCTGCCCCTCCACCTCCCTCTCTGCCAGAGAGTGGGCTGAGCACACATGTACACGTGGAGAGGAGGGTCTGACGAGGGCTGCTTCAGATCAGAAGCAGCAGCAAAACCAGCTCTGTATGTTCGACCTCATGTCTGACCCATCTTGAGTCCCAGGCTCATATAAAATTACCCTTGTTCAGATACAGATTCAATCAGTATTTAATGAGCCAAATGATACATGAAGCATTAGAAAATTCCTTCTTTCACGTAAGCCCCACAATAACACTGCAAGGTAGTTATCAAGTCCCTACATTCTAGATGGAAACAAGATTCCAAGAGGTTAAGCAACTTCCTCATGAGCAGAAAAAAAATGCTCCTCCCACCCCAATACACATACACATCCCCTTCAACAGCCCGACTCACCCGGGTGGTCAAAGTTGAACTGGCCCTTCAGGGCTTTGGCCTTCTGCTCCGAGGTGAGGACACGGTAGAAGCTATCTTGACTCAGGATGACCACTTGCTTCTGGCGATAGTCCACCTCATTCTGCCCCAGGAGCTGCACGATCTTAGCACACACGGAAGACTGTGAGGAGAGAAGAGAGCATCCAGGAATAAGAGAAAGGGCATGTGCGATATAGAGGAAGTCCCCAGAGTAACCAAGCTGATGCACAATCTCCAAGAAGGGGCTCTGGAAGGAGAATCCAAAGGCAGCTATCGTGCACGATGAGTTAAAGGGCTAAGGGATGCAGCTATAAAAAGAACGAGATCATGTGTTATGCGGGCACATGGATGGAGCTGGAGGACACTATCCTTAGCAAACCAACGCAGGAACAGAAAACCAAATACCACGTGTTCTCACTTATCAGTGGGAGCTAAATGATGAGAACACATGGACACAGGGAGGGGAACAACACACACAATGGGGCCTGCTGGAGGTGGCAGGTGGGAGGAGGCAGAGGATCAGGAAAAACAACTAATGGGAACTAGGCTTAACACATGAGTGATGAAATCATCTGTACAACAAACTCCCGTGACACAAGTCACAAACCCTAACTTAAAATAAAAGTTAGGCCGGGCACGGTGGCTCACGCCTGTAATCCCAGCACTTTGGGAGGCCGAGGCGGGTGGATCACGAGGTCAAGAGATCGAGACCATCCTGGTCAACATGGTGAAACCCCGTCTCTGCTAAAAATACAAAAATTAGCTGGGCATGGTGGCACGTGCCTGTAGTCCCAGCTACTCGAGAGGCTGAGGCAGGAGAATTGCTTGAACCCAGGAGGCGGAGGTTGCGGTGAGCCGAGATCGCGCCATTGCACTCCAGCCTGGGTAACAAGAGCGAAACTCCGTCTCAAAAAAAATAAAATAAAATAAAATAAAAGTTAAATTTAAAAAAAAAAGGCCAAGGGAGGAGTCCGCCTGACATGCATGCCTACCACAGAAAAGTCTTGGGATCCCAAAAATTCCGTCCTCCCTTCCTTTAACACAGCTTACTACTCTCAACTATTCGCAGTAACGGCGAGGGAAGGTGGGCAGCATACACCGCCTCCTTCTCCCAAAGAGCTTTTTCCAAAGCCACTTGTGAAGGTAGGGCTAACGGATCCTGCCCATGTCCTAGTACAGACAGACAAAAAAAGTGGGAGCAGAAAGTGGAATGAGGGTCCGGTGATGATGTGCTGAGGGGCCACAGGGCCTTGGAATCACAAGGTGACTGCACACCCATGGAGCACCACTTGGCCCTTGCACATCTCTTTATATCAATGGAACCAAAAATCATGGCCAGAAAGCTCTGCTAGTTAGCAGGAAGGCTACGCTCACAGTGTCAATCTTACTTCTCTTGGTTACTTTTGCTCCAGTCCACAGCCATGGACTTCTCCACACCTACAGTAAACCAGGTGGCCTTTTCACAAATGTGTGCCACCACATATAGTGACAAGGAACACAAACGCCACCAACATCTAAAACAACTTAGGGGTATCCCAACTAAGAGTGGAGAAGCCAATTCCAAATGAACTCAAACCTACATGCTTTGTGTGTGGTGTCAGTAATACAGGTATCCTAAAATTAAAAAAAAGAAAAAAAAAATAGTAATACACGTATCTGCCCCTTTTTTCCTTCAATAACATGTATGCTTTGTAAAAGGAAAATTACGAAACAAGTGCATTCAACAGAATGAGTTAGTGAAGGATTGTATTTATCAAATAACTAACTTCTTTTTTCATTTGATACAAAGATTAATTTAAAAATAAAAAAATCTATATTACATAAGCTGTAGAAGACATAACCCAAGTCTTCTAATGAAACTGGTTGACCTACCAGGCAGTGATTCATGCCTGTAATCCCAGCACTTTGGGAGGCTAAGGGGATAGACCGATTGAGGTCAGGAATTTGAGACCAGCTTGGGCAACACGGCAAGATCCCATCTCAAAACAACAAAAAACCCCAGTTGACCTAATAATAGAGACGAGAAACAGCATATTTAGGCCAGGCATGCTGGCTCACGCATATAATCTCGCACTTTAAGAGGCCAAGGTGGATGAGAACACGTGGACTCAGGGAGGGGAGCATCACACAGGGGGCACCTGGCGGGGGGGTAGAGGAGAGACAGTGGGGGTGGGGGGGAGGGATAACATGGGGAGAAATGTCAGATACAGTATGTACCTAAAGTAAAATAAAAATAAATAAATAAATAAAAAGAAGCCAAAGTGGATGGATCAGCTGAAGTCAGGAGTTCGAGACCAGCCTGGCCAACATGGTGAAACTCTGTCTCTACTAAAAATACAAAAATTAGCTGGGCATGGTGGCATATGCCTGTAGTCCCAGCTACTTAGGAGGCTGAGGGAGGAAAATTGCTTGAACCCAGGACACGGAGGTTGCAGTGAGCTGAGATCACCCCAAGCATTCCAGGCTGGGTGACACAGTGAGACTGTATCTCCCCCAAAAAAAAAAAAAAAAAAACAGAGAGAGAAAGAAAGAAAAACAACATATTTAAACATTTGATGACTCAATCTTAGAAGTTTTACTGTTGAACTTATTTCACAAACTGATTTTTACAATAACAACAAAGTCATGAAATCTTTTAAAGTTACAATTCTTATAAGGTTGTGTTTGATTGCCCTGAGCGTAAGGAAAACTGGCCATTCCTGTTGCACGAGTCAATGCGAACTAAACAGTTTTGCAAAATACGTCCTGTTATACAAGTTGTGACACACAACCAGGTAAGGATCTTTGGAGGAACAATAATATTTTGACTCAATTATCTGCGAACAATTTATTTTGCTTTCATGATACTTTTGTATACTAATGCAGAAAAACATTTACAACTACTCTGGACTTTGGGACCATAGATCCTTCCACACCCCAAAATATCACAGGAAGGTAAAACTTTCATAAGATAAACTAGATTCAAAAGTGAAAATGTAACAAAACCAAAGGCTCAGGCCGGGCGCGGTGGCTCACGCCTGTAATCCCAGCACTTTGGGAGGCCGAGGCGGGTGGATCACGAGGTCAAGAGATCGAGACCATCCTGGTCAACATGGTGAAACCCCGTCTCTACTAAAAATACAAAAATTAGCTGGGCATGGTGGCACGTGCCTGTAGTCCCAGCTGCTCGGGAGGCTGAGGCAGGAGAAT